>JASFDD010000191.1:0-38135 GCA_036937055.1 Nidula microcarpa | reverse complement strand
ATAGTGTGTGGCTGAAACGAAGTAAGTACGAAAATGGAAATAGACCAGAGTAAACCTGAGTAAACCCGGAGATGAGCAGGAAGTTGGGAGAGTGTCGGGATTGATTGTGAGCAGTCCAGAGATGGCGCACAATGCGCCGTATAGGGATATGACAGAAGTTTGAAGTCTGCAACATAAGAACACTAGCACAGTCAATGGTGCTGTCCAGCAACTTTGAGAATGGTGAAGGACAAGGTACCTCACACTACTATGTTGTTAAAATAAGTAATGCAGTCTCGACAACATTGAACACAGTTTGTCCTCAGAAGGATAAGGGGGATTTTCAAGAGGGCAAATGGATGAGTACATACAACAATAGTAAACTGCCTTTATACTTTAAGACCTGAAACAAATATATGGATGTAGTTAACCATCCAAAAGCCACAAGAATGTAAACTAAACATATGTACTTTTGTTTTGTGTGAGGGTTTCCAAATAGAATTATCTGCAGTGCAGCTGCAATGAACTAAATATTATAATGCAATGAAACTGCTGTCATGTAGACTTTAAGGGACAATAGAACTTATTAGAAGCCTGCACACATCCACATGAGGTAGACTGGTGACTGATTCTGAGAGGCAAGAGGGACCATGGTCTTTAAAGGCTATGACCCAGGGATCACCAGTCACCAGGCCATATAGCTCATTGTTCTTCAGGTCAATCACAAGCACCAAATAAACAAAATTTTGGGTGCATTCTCTTGGCATTGTATGTATGTAGTTCCTACCATTCTTCAAATCTGCCTTGATATGTACCCCCAGCACATAGCTCTTCATGAGAGTGGGTACTGTACTCTCCTGTTATGTTGATGACACATTCTGCTCAGCATATCTCCATAAAAAGCATGACTTGTCCCCAGGCCCTGAGGCCAGGTGCTCATCCTTGCACACTCCTGACCCCTGGTCTCAAGTACAAGGCTAAATGTTACTTTCTAGGTTCATGCTCCATCTTTGTAGTTGTGATCAGGCCACAACATCAATCAACATGAACTTCCAAGCAATATATATCCAAAATGTCCAAGCCAAGATATACACAAGTGAACTTTCTGTACATTCTCAAAAAACTGGTATACTAGTCTGTAATGAGAATGTTCAAGTGCTAATATGCTTTAAAGTATTTTTTCTCCGTTTAGATATTTGAGTTTTTGGCACTCAGCAGCATCATACTTCCCATCAACATTATGGACATACCCAATAATTCTCATGCAGGGACAATCACAATCTTTCAAGTGCTGCAACTGGCTGCACCAATCACAGGTTTCTCAGATCTGCACCAGATTGACAAATTCCCTGGATCTCTGGATTATTTGACATTAAGTAACTTTGCTTCATAAATACAACTTGCAGTTCCCAAAGATAAAAGCAGATATAGCATGGCTTTGAGACCAGGAGGGCAACATCTTCATGAGTCTGCAAGTGACAAGCAATAATCTTGAAGTTTACAAGCAGTCATTAGCAATGGCCTGGGCACCAATGTCAGACATTGCTTGGTTTAAATGGAAGGCATAAAGAAGTTGACACAGTTACAAATACATTACTCAGCTGGTGGTTGTGGCAGTGTGCTTACACTGTAACAGTGGTTCAATTGTCAATGTTCATTCTTTCTGCTCTCAAAGTGCCTCCTCCACAGAAGCAGTGCACCACAGAACTTTTGCCTCAATACTTTCACCAACTCTTCCAGCTATTCATCTTGCTTTCTTGAAGAAGTCATCATAGCTCTGGAGCATGGGTGCATCAAACAATCTCACTTGGTCATCTCATCACCACAAAGTTAGTGAAGCTGTGACTCCTAGTGGAAATGTCTATGCCATCCCCAGCAAAGCCCCTGGCTTTAAAGAGAAGTTTGTCAAGGACTTCTTAAATAACTCTATTGAAGTCTTCAAGGAAAAGTGGGGTCATACATGTTTGCACAACAAAGAAGACATAGGTGCAGACAGAGGAAGTACAGTTACTTCTTAAAAGAGATGCTGCATGGGAGCAGAAAGTAGGTAACTACTAGCCTTTAAGTTTGTTCAAATTTAGGAGACTTACATTGGGTCTTAATTCAGTGGCAGCAAAAAGTTTTGCACCAAACTTTGACTAACTACAATTTTTCAACAACATCATATTTCTCAGTGGTAACTTTCATATCAGAGAGTATGTTAACACACACCTTTTGCCAAAACACTAGTTATGAGGATGTAGAGTTGGCTGAGAAAACTCAAAGAATAAAAATGCCTAGAGATGTAATCAATACACCAAATGATAGTCTCTGATGAGTAGATTACAGCACATTTTAGATCTTGCATTAATATGCATCCTTTCTTGAGATACAGATAGCTTAAAACCATGATATTGAGGTGATTACCCATCAAAATCACAACAATGGACTATTTTTGAGGCTCATAACTCAGCAATAACTGCATAATATTTATGATTCAAATCCTATGTGATCTGCTTATCTAATACTGTTATCTGAGGATAATTCGATTTTAAAACCATGATACTTTTGAGAATCCCTGATGAAACAAATTATTTAGTTGGAAACCCAGGTGCAAGTTACTTAATTATTTTTGGCTGGCATGATATTCAGGAAATAATAGTGCTTTGAAGTCCAGTGTCAAGAATGCAAAATACTGTGAAATGCCAGACCAGCAGTCCTTGTCTTTTGGTTTTGAGATTACAAGACTGCAAAAAGACCAATATTTTGTACCCCTACAAATACCCTTTAAAATGCACCAAAGAATGTATTAATTGGTCAAAAGCTGACAAAGATATGTTCAAAACCATAAAATAATTTTCAAAATGGTAGATGTACTGGAATATTTTAATAAATACATCAGTTCTTAACATAATTCAACATCCTTGGACTCATTTTAAAGTCAAATGCTATGTCAATAATTTTACTGATTCATATTTTTAAAATATGTAGCATATTTGGTAGAAAAACCGGTCTTAAACTGGTTATGACTGACGCAGACCATGACTAGTCTAAAGACTGCAAAAGACTGCAGATTTGGTCTTTTGTGGTCTTGGTCTGGTCTTTTGAAGTTTGAGGGACAAGGCAGACCAGTCTTGGTCTCAGTCCAAGTGCTTTTAGGTCAAAATACCAGACCAGACCAGACTTTCAAGCACTAGGAAATAAAGTTTATAATACAAGACTAGGAAGTAAAGTCCTAATATTTTCTACATATTAGTGGGGGACAAGGGGGAAGTTTGTATTGATATGACCTGTCATATCCCAGTCAAAATAACTGCCCATATGCTCTGGACTGGTTTCCAATCAACCCTGACACTCTCCCAACTCTCCACCTCATCTCTGCCTCACTCAGGTTTACTCTGGTTCACTTCCATTCTTGACTCATGAGTTTCAGCCACAGACACTAGTCTCACTGCAGTAAATCATTTGTGTTCATATCTTGCTTTGACCTACTCAATACTCCCTTTTACTTCCTCTAGCACCAATCTATTGTCAAAATAAACAAAACAGTCTTGATGACATCAAAGACAGTTTGTCCTCAGAAGGATGGGGAGGGAGGGGGGTTCTGAGAGGGCAAACAGTTGAGTATCTACTACAACCATAGGTTACATATATACTAGAGGATTGTGAAACAAATACACAAATGCAGAGATCAGTAGTAAAGCCACATAAATGTAAACTAAAGGGAAACAAATACATGTGTCAAGACCCAAGCACAGCCAAACAGGAAAGGCAATATGGCCAAGGTGTGAGTCTGATGATACCTAAAGAGGTGCTAGACAATGTAGGATGTTAGCTTCGACTTATGTGCTGCACCTCTCACTATCCTAGTCCTGTATTTAGAATAGACTGGTAATGAGGGCTTAGTTCAATATAGATAATGAGAGCTCAGCTTGTTGTTGAGAAACAAGGGTTCAGCTGAGGGTCAGCTGAGGGTTAGCCAGAGTGGCTGGAGGATCAGACAAGAGGTTGAGAGAGTATAGAGTGAGTATGCAAGCCAGAAAGTGGATTGATAATGCAATTAACAAACTCCAGAACTACAACTTGAATACTACAACTTATATACTATTCCTAGAGATACATTATCTGGTACTAAGTGTAGATATAGGGAGCATATGGGTGTAGAGGTCAGGTTGTGTCTACAGCATGGAGAGAGAGTCAGATGAGCAGAGGAATGTATTGAGACTGAGATGGATAACTGGAAAGCATTGTGGACATAAGAGATAAGGACTTGAAAGAGACTAGTATAAAATGGAGACTCAATGTGGAATATCTGAAACATGTAGTTGGCTGTGATGTGGCTGACACAGTTAAGACTTGGCCACAAGGACTTAGGATTGCAGCAAATTGGTGTGTGACAGGATGGATGACAAGTGATGGCTGGAACAGGATATGACACCAACCCTCAGCTGACCTTTGGCTGAACTCTTGTTTCTCAACAACAAGCTGAGCTCTCATTATCTATATTTAACTCAGTCCTCATTAGCAGTCTATTCTAAATACAGGACTAGGATAGTGGGAGGTACAGCACTTAAGCTGAAGCCAATGTCCTACATTGTCTAGCATCTCTTTGGGTATCATCAGACTTGCACTCTCCAAAGGTGGGCTGGAAGAAATTCTCAATTAGTATTCTTCCTTACTAGGGTTTCTCAAAACAAGGAGATTTCTGCCAACACAGGGGTTTCTAAGTAGATTAACCCTCTAAGTACATTGAAAAAAATGAATGAAGGGTTGAATCCATTTAGTTCCTTCAGTATTACTTGTTGAATTCCTATGAAAGTAGTATTTGGGTGTGATCAGAGTGTTTTTCAATACTTCTTTGCTATAGATGTGCTCTATGATACCTTCAACTGCATCTATATGCAAATGATTTTTTAAAATGCATTTATAGTAGTCATTTGCACACATCTGCAAATTTTGAGGGAGTGAGGCTCCCAAGTAGTCTACAAATGCTTATGGCACTGAGCAATGTTAGATTTGATCTTTTGCAGGAGGGTAGGTCATCCTGATCTAGGTACATGATCTAAATTATGAGATCTACTCTATGTAAGACACTGAATACAACATATTGTGCATCTCAATATAAATAAATCTATTCAGGAATTTATGCAAAGAACGTGGAAAGTACTGCTTTAAATTCAAAAAGGTTGCTGAATTTCGGTGAGTTTTGATATTTTGTTGTTTCTTGTTCTATTATGTGACCTAACATTCTACAAAATTTCATATATGTAATAGACTATTTTATCCATTGCTATTCCAAATATCCAAGTATTTAGTGGCGGAATGAAGATGTGACGAAGAAACTGTCTACATTAGGAGTGTATTTCGGCTGTTGCCGAGCTGATTCGTTTCCCGCCGGCTGCCTGTTCTGTTCGAAATATGTTCGTTCGGACCTCATCTCTTCGATTAAAATTCCGAGTTATCCATCAATAAACTTGGAATGTCATCCCCTATGTAACGAGCTCAATTTCGTAGCAGTGTGATGAAATCTGAGTTCGCTGTGACGAATTACTTCTCAAGTGACTCGGTTCCTATCAGGGCTTACCATCCAGGGGCCTACGGTCGGCGCTGCCGACTTTCACAGAGCCCCCACTGTCCTTTTGTATGGGGGTTTCTGCTGAATCAGCTGAAACACAAGAGTTCTCAAAAGTACTGGGATTTCCAAACGGAATTATCCGTTATCAGGTACCATTTTCATGTTGCAAATAAAATTATTTCTATTAGTTAAGCTTGCACACTTTCAATTTTATCCATTTTCTGAGTCCATTTTACATCCTCATGACTTGTATTTTGGCATGTAGTTACATGTTAACATACTCCAAGATATACAAATTACCGCTGAGAGAAATATAATGTTCTTGAGAAGTTATAGTTAGGCCAAGTTGCATGCAAAACTTTTTGCCGCCACTGTATGTGACAAGAATAGTAATGGTTGAAGAAAAACAGGTAAGAAATATATTCGGGAAAATAAAGCGCATTGAAATGCAACCAACGTCCTATCGTGCCTTCACCAGGGTGAATATAAACTCATACATACTTGCCATGTCATACCTCGGATCTCTATCAAACAAATGATTCAACCCTTCCATCTCATGATACTCGACTTCCACATTAATTTCCTTTAGAGAAGCCACAACATCCCCTGATTGCCTCATTGGAACTATGTCATCTACGTTTCCGTGGATGATGTACGTCGGAGGCGCGATAAACCTATGGGATTTCAGGTTCTGGGCAATCCCGAAAGCCGTCGGTGGGATGCCTGTGCCGTCGAGAAGGAGGGAAGAGAGGAGGCCTCTACGAACGCGAAAGATAATAAGACTAACTGCGAGGTAGAGGACACTCCAAAAAGACTTACTCTTGTACCATGTATGAATAAAACACACTCCGTTTATCATCCACTGCAGACCAGCTGGTCTTCACGTCGTCTGGGTTCACAAAAGGCTCTACCTCTCCTCTACTGACCACACGACCTACAAACGACACCGGGCGCTGCTTCGTTGACCAAAATGGGTCCAGCAAGTCTGTTATTGGATACAGAGCTGCGATTCCAGTAACTGGATCAGGTGGGTCTAAACCACATGCGGCGTAGCCTATACCGGTCCCGGAGAGTAGCGCGAGCCACCCACCTGCGGAGCCACCGCTGAGGACAATCTTCGAGGAATCAACAGAATTCCCAGTGGCATTTGCAAAGGAGGGAGAGCGGAGGAAGTCCAGTGCAGCTTTGCAGTCCGACAGGATCCCGGGAAAGCGCGTTTGTGGGGCCAGACGGTAGTCAGGGGCGACGACACAGAGATTATGTTTCGTTGGTGCTGCAAGCATGTGCGGGCAAATAGCTAAAGAGTAATCGTGTTATGAAGGTGAAATTAAGATGCCTATACGGATATACCCACTTACCCTTCCTCGTACCCTGCGATCCCCAATACGCATTTCGTTAGCCATATCTATCTCTCTTAGTCGGAATGTCGATCATACCTGAAGAAGTCCTCCACCTGTGATTACAAAATAGGTAAAATATATGTCAGATATCGTTGCACACAAAACAAAGGCGAACTTAGACGAGCGCTCACCATGCCACCACAGCAAAACAGGGGCTGGACTTTCGTCGCTCGCCGTCGCTGGCAGATACACATCCATCATTATATCCAGTTCGTCTGCATGTTTGAAAACCAGCTCGAGAGGTTTAGGGATGGGGACTGAGTTCGTCATCGTTGAGCTAAAGTGATATGAGAGAGCTGTAGGTTGCCTCGTGGTTTTGAGTTCCGGGAGTGTTGTGGGATTTTGACGGATGCAGTGTAGATTATTTATATCGATGACGTGTTACAGCACTCGTGCCAAGCAGGAAAATATAGTTGGCATTTACTTGTGAACGACTGTTGTAAATAGCAGAACAGAGTGGCTTCATTAGACCTTGGAAAAGGGATATTGAAGCCTCATTGAAAGGGATTATCACCGGAATTGGTATCTCGATTAAGGTGATTGACTCACAAGCACATAGACGATTGACCTTTTTCTCCTGCGGGCCCAGTTGATGCACTCATTGCATGCAGCGTACATTCTAACATATTTTCGCTCATAACCAGTGGTCCCGGCGCTTCAAGGTGGAAACCTAACAGTTAAATCACCTTCAAAGTTCAGAATCACCTCGGAAGCACGCTGAAGTCTTCGGAAAGCATGTCGACAAGAGCTCAGAGTAGCTAGCTGACAAAAAAGCGCTCAGGAAGATCTTCATCTGCACCAATATGTATTTTGGTGCTGAAATTTCTGGATGTCTAGCGAGATCTTAATGAAAGAGCAGAAGTGTGTTCGACTTACCTCGGATTCCAACCTATTGTCAACAACTCGAGTCATATCTGCGACGGTATATCGTGCCATGAGTTATCATCCGATAATGCTTGCAGGCACTGAAGTCCATTTACACTCCTAGCACTGAACAACGGAATCACAGATAGGACAGTTTCCGATTCCAACCGACTCGTAAAACCGTGCGCAACACGAGCTCGTTACTGACTGTGTTCACAGCTTTCAATGTAAGATACATAGAACCGTCGAAAATGTGACTTCTTTCCAGGGAAGCCGAAAAGCCTGCAGATGCATCAGCAATCTTCTAGCTGAACTATTAATGGTAGAAACATACCGCGACCATCCGTCACTGCATCCATTCCACCAGATCACCCAGCTTGAGCATACTCGTACGTGTTAATGTTCAATACTCACCACCCTGGAGTTCACTGGCTTATATCGGAAGCAGCTAGTATGCTCAGCGGCCGGACACCAAGAATTGCCGGACCTAGTCGACGGGGCTCGGTCGAGAGTAGATTCGAGCCGTTAAATACCCAGCCGCAAACTCCGAAACGAAAAAAATCGCGTGACGGACAGATCGTGATGAAAGCCGTGACTCTCAGTAAAAACGGAAGTCGGCCAAAAGTCAGGGTTTCGTAATATAATTACCATTTAGTAAAAAGTTAGTCATGTGGGAAAATTATCTGTCAAACGCCTGCCATATTTGTCTAAGAAGCTGAGGCATTCCTGACGATCAGTCAGACTAAAGTCAGGTTTCAGTCAAATCATAATATAAAGTGCCTTTATTTTTGCTGCTTTACTCTTCGAATTTCTTGGATTTCTTTTCATAATATATTGGAAATGGTGCTTAAGACATAGTATAAATTTTCCTGGGAAGCTCTCTGAAAGGGAACACCATGAAAAATGAGGTAGAAAATGCCCTGACTTTTACCTTACTAAATGGCAATTATATTACGAAACCTTGACTTTGCCCGACTTTCCGTTTTTACTGAGCGTAACTTCGTAACGCATCGCAGTTCTCTCGGGCTATTATGTGTTAAGGCACCAACCATACACTATACACTACTCTATATATACGGTTAATACCCTATATGTATATGTATATGTATAGGCCTGACTGCTGATTCGAGGTATAGGGTAGATATACAGTATATAGTTTCTGTATATGGTTCCCAAAATATATAATTCTGTCTATGTGATTGCAGAAGTATTGAGAAAAGGCTCTTGGCAATAATTTTTACAAGCTCGGGACCAGTGCGTTTCCTAGCTAATTTTTTGCCTACTCCTTCACTTACCAGTGTCCTAGTGCTTCACCTATCACTGCGTGCCGAATGGTTTTGAAACATGGCCCTAAAATCTGACCAAGCAGCTCGGACAGATGCAGTTAAAAAGACAGAGGCTGTCTTCAAACATGTCGCCAGAATGTACCACAAAGACCAGCCCCCTCCTTCGCCACCAACTCAAGCAACCCAATCGAACAATCCATCAGCCTCAAGCAGCAGCATCGGATGGCTGGCATCTATGCTGGATGTTGAGGTCTCAGACATTCCGGAAATGAGTACTGCGACACCTGAAGAGCTTTTCGAAGATGAAGTGCGGTGTTATTTGCGGTTTGAAGGTGGTCATGGTGAGATCTCGAACCTGTTAGCCTGGTGAAAGGTGTGTTCTATCCTGTTCATCTCGTCGAGTCTTTTTCTTACAGTTCATGCTTCTAGATGCATGCTGCAGCATTTCCCACTATCTTCCGGATGGCTCCGGATTATCTCGCCATTCCAGCTACCAGCATTTCCGTCGAGCGCACCTTTTCAAAATCTTGTCATATTTGTTCAGATTTGAGGATGAGTCTTAAGGTGGAGACGATCCGTGAGGCTCTCCTATGCAAGGTCTGGATTCGTAGTGGGTTATTTGACGTAAACGAGTCCCTTAAGTGTAAACGAAAGCACGGGGAGATTAGCTAGACTTACAACAACCCTATATGCCAACCGTATAACTGTATATATAGAGTATATATAGGGTATACAGCCGTATCCGTATATATACGCCCTCGGCCATATAGGTATAGTGTATAGTTGGAGCCTTATTATGTATGAACATCCATCATGATATCCACCCTGTTGACGTGCTTGAAGACTATTTCGAGAGGCTTGATTGAATTAGCCATAGCTTCGATAATGCGCGGCTTATCAGCGGGAGCTAGAGGATAGAGAGTGAAGGAGAAAATACGCGAAAACTGGATTTTTCGTGAGCTCCTTTATACTATTATAGGTTTGACGATTCTGATGTATTGGCGGTAAATGGTGTCTGCGGGGGGTATTCTGAGATAACCGAGAATCTTTCCGTGCATGTATTACCGAGAGACAGTCGCATGGCTTCAGTCTTCTTCAGTGAGGTACCAGAAATACAACAGATTTCGAGTCAGGAGCCATGACAGTCCCAATAAGCAGCCAATGCATGATAAGGTTCGCATTAACTTTATCAATTGATGAGCCACGTCAAAGACATTGAAGTTCAGATTCGGGATTCAGTAGTAATTAATAACAGACGAGTAGTGAGAAGATGTTATGAAAATAGCCGTAAGTGGTGTCCATTTGCTGTAATAAACTTAACAATTAACCTCATCGCCAGTCACCTTTAATCAGATCTGCAGCACGCTCTGCGATGATATAGACAGGCGCTTGCGTATGCCCAGCTATGACGAATGGCTAGAAATCGGCAACAATCAGCGATGAGATCGAGGTTATTAACAACGCGCATACCATGATGGACGCGTCGACCACACGAATGCCATTAGCACCCTTCAGACTTAAATCAGGGTCTACCACTCCGTATGTCGCGCCCTTAGCAGACATGGCTGCTGTGCCGCTGATGTGGCCGGTCCCAGATACCGAGCTTCGGATGAATTCATCCAACTGCTCCGTTGTGGGGTTAGCGGGTAGCTGCTGCGAGCTGATAATAAATCCATTCCATGCAGGTCCACTGAAGAATCTGACGGCGGACTTGATGGCTTCTCGCATGCCGGCCATGTCAAATTCGGTTTGCAAGTACGCAGGATTCACAAGTGGAGCATCAAAGGGATTGTTTGACTGCAATGTTATTGATCCGCCTGAGATTTTATGCATGTGAATGCAAATTCAAAGCCAAATTGTGAAGTACTCACGAGATGTAGGGGTTAAGAAAGCTACGCCGGTGCTAGCGCCAGTGTCGATTCCGATATTATCCTATTGAAGTCGAGTATAATTCAGACAATAGCTGTAGTTCCAGACAAAGACAACACCAACCGCCAGTTCGAGCTCGATGTGGGGCGTGTTAGGCCCGGCTGCGGGATTCGGGAAGTTCTGGAATATCGGGGCGTTATCTGGTATGCGTACATATCCGCGTTGTGGCCCGAGGAAACCGACCAAAGGACCCGTACGTGTTGTATTCCACTGTTCCAGCGCTGCAGCAAGTAGAGTTGCATTCGTGATTATGCTGGAAGGCTATGTGAAATTTGATTGCTCAACAACAAAATGAGGAAATTGTGACTAACCTAGGTATATCTCCCTGCGTGGTCGACCAAGATAGAAAAGCGGATGGATGATCTGTGAGATTTTTCCCCACACTTGGAAGATGTAAGACTGGCGTAATCCCTAGAGCCGACAACTCGTCCCTGTCACCGATACCTGAATTAAGAAGTACTTGCGGAGTGCCTATGGATCCACCCGACACTATAACTTCCTTATGAGCAGTAATTTGCGTCTTTGGACCTGAATAAAAGTAAGAATCTTATTAAGTAGGAATGGTAGGATGAAGCTATACCATCTGCACTCTTCGTGGCCTCGACTATTCGGAAAGAAGGCTTTCTAGCATTATCATTTACTTTGAGCACACGGGTGACACGTGTTTCCAGAAGAACATGCAGATTAGAACGATTGATGAACCGCGGCCCAAGGTAAGAAGTGGCAGAGCTGCTGCGTTCGCCATTGCCAATAGTGGACTGAAGCCAACCTAATCTTGCCATTGTCAACTGAAGCCATCTACAATTATGTGCCTTAGTACTCACCGACGCCAATGGGATAACCAGAGTTCATATCAAGATTAAATGGAAATTCTTGTGGCAAATCGTGCGCCGTTTGGAGATACCTGGTGTGTCTAGAAGTGTTGAATCCAGGAAGGCTGACATAGTTTATGCCTGTCAAGCTGTGGAAGATTGGATTAAACTCCCCGATGGTATTATGATGGTCTGCGGGAAGAGTCCATCTCTCGTTCTGAAATAATGAATCAGATTCCATCAATATCTGCCGAATCAATTAGTTATACTCTGCGTATGTATGGCTGAATGCGATTCCAGGACCACCCTGGATCTTCTGTCACGGTAGCGAATCGATCGTAGTCGTCGGAGGATCCACGAGTGTAAGTCATACCATCTATTTCGTGTTATCATTAATGTAATGTGATATAGAAGGCACGGGAACTTACTGGTAGAGCTACTTCCACCTAAGATGTGTCCGCGAGGATATATCAGCGTTCGTCCGTTCAATGCAGTTTGAGGAGTTGTTGTATAATTCCAATCGAACTCTGACAATACCAGGTTAAAGGTAAAAGCTGGCACCATGGAGTTCAAGACGCCCTCGTTGCTGAGAGAGGCTAAGATAGTGTAGACGATATTCGTGTCGAAGATTAAACTTACGAAGGTCCTGCCTCGATGACAAGCACATTGTAAGCTGGGTTTTCGGTGAGTCTATTCGCAATAACACATCCTGCAGTACCACCTACATATGATATCAACTACTGTGCTGACAGTAGATGAAAGAACGCCACTGTACCACCAATAACGATGAAGTCGAAAGATTTCGAAGGCAAGTCTTCAACCTCCTTGTAGATAGCAGCTTGAATAACCAACGGAAAGAATGACACGATAAACAGTGGAGAAAGTCGCCGTAGAACGTTCATCAGGACGAACGCGCACATTCTCGTGGATGAATAGGGGAAATTGGCGCAGTTGGTTGTTTAGCAATGCTGCCGTATCAAACTTATAAGTTCACGAATTGTATTGGTGCCTTTAACGCCCACCGCCCGTGACCTCGCCTCGAGACTTACGGCATTGATTTGTCCCACCAGGCCCAAAGAAGAGGTTCCAGCTGCGTCCCTTGGCTCAACAATCAGGAACTCAGAGCCGTGTCGGTGTCAACTTATATTGGTACTTAGTCCACTTTCGCGAGTGATGAAACGTTATATTGTCTTCCACTAGGTTGATTTCGGAATCGTTAAGGCTCCAATTGTTGGCTAATAGGGAGTACCTGGGTACCTAGCTGATATATCTCATAGTACCGTTCCTGATATTCCAGTGAAGACGTTATCTGTATCGTATCCGGTCAAATAAGTAGACAGCGGAAAGTCTCTCCCGTTTTGCAAACTGTTTATGGAATTCAGTAGTTAATTGCAATCAGACGTGAGCCTCAAACACATTTCAGCCTTAATGAATAAATAAATGTATGGGACCTAAATCCTAAATTACTCCAGGACATTCAACGTGGGTGAGCGCGAACAAAGCGCTCGGCATCTGGTCCATTGAAATATATTCTGAGCATCCTGTTCAACAGAACCAAAAGTACATCCTTGATTGCTATCATAAATGGAGTTGGTATATTATTAGGTACTGTCCAACTGTATATTTGATAAGTTCGATCCGAGTCCAGTCTTTGAACTACGTAATACCTATATTCCTCGTAAATCGGTATTATTGTGCCTCGTTCAACTTGACACTTGAAAAATATGATGCCGCAGTGATTTTAAAAAGAGCAAAACCCGTTAGCACTAACTAACATTATGATGTACTCTAACTTAACTCTAACACAGCGGGATGTTCAGAACGTTCCTGAAACAGGGCAAAAAAAAATATTATGCAGCACTTAGTGAGCTGTATCTACATAAGGGCTATGCGAGCTATCAGCCTGCTTCGCAATCTTATGCACCGGGGAATTAGGATGTTGAGACTCAAAGAGCACCGAAGTGTCAGGAAGTCTAGATGTCTGCTAGAATATATGAGATTGAATTTGGGTTACAGCTGATTTAAAAAATGATACACAATTTCACATTCGTTGCTCCTTGGCACATTGTTTATTCTTGGGGCTTAAAAATTAGAAACCGTTCTAAATTCAGGGATAGTCTGTAGTTTGTGGAGTGACGCTGCCTTCAACTATAGATTGGGCCCCAAGAACAGACATGATGCTATAGAGTGGCGGCGGCAAAACGTACTATCGTTTTTTAATCAGCTGTATGGGGGTAGTCAAACATGCGATAGCCCAGCTATGTTGGCGTGATAGGCATAAAAGGCATATAAACACGCCAAATAGCAAGAGAAATCGACACTGTGACAGTACACCGCTTGGAAGTTGAGCTTGATTAGGAAAACTCCAAGTGAGAGCACATGTTTGGCAGACAGGTTTTGGAGAGGTATCCTGGTTGCCATTGCATACACCTTGTACTCCTTATAGCGAGCTCGGTTGTAGACTGATCGGAATTGTCGAACTCCTCAGGCTCGCGGCTGCAAGAAGCTCGGCAGCCGGCTCCATCTTCACCGGCTGCATAGTCTTACATAGGGCCAGATGGAAGCCTCAGACCTTCCTAACGACTGCCAGAGTGTAACTCCTCACCGATTCCTACATATGATATGCATACAATTATTTTAGAGACTCATATCTACCACGTTCGCTTCCCATCAGCGACACTGTTTATTATTTTCTAATGTTGTGTTATTGTGCATTCGTTCACCTAGTCGATCTACTTAAACTTCCCAGGTGAGCTCGGTGAGTTCATATCGGGCACTTATCCCATATGTCCTCCGTTCTCTTCCTTTCGCGCGTTGCGTATCCGCACCTATGTACATACCTCTAATTAATCATTCCTAATCATGATGCCCCCCATATATCTGGCCGGTCTCGCTGACGTCGCTCCTTTATGGCTTCGATTTTCTGCATAGTTGGAATTTGAAGACTGCCTGGATAAATCCCCGGTAACGCGTAGAACGTATCATTTGTCATACGAAGATAGCGCGCTGATCGAAGTAAAGTATAGTAGCGATTTTACAGCTCTTTCTGAGCTTCGAGATTCAATATTCAACGATCAATATCGAAGTGTACTTCGGGATCTCATATATTGCCAGCTAAATGGCGTGAACATCTAACATCCATTTATAAAGCTCTTAACCCTGTGCCAAAGCGGATTGCTATGGAACAACGGCCACAGAAACAATAAAATCTCCCATCACACTTAGCACTGGTATGTAAGCAGATCGATTCTTATCACATCCAACATTTCTTCTCGCGAATAAATGTTCCCGTTTGCGAACAAGGCAGTGGTGTAGTGATGGCTTCAAAAAGATCATAAATAAAGTCAATCAGTGCCTCTGATTCGTTCTCCTCCTCCCAACATCGTTTAGCAAGACTATGAACTCAGGCCGACAGTTAACAAAGTAAATTTCGACGAAACCCTTGGCATGGTAGACCCTTCTGGAATAGAATTAATTTCAGGGTTCGAAATGCTCTTTCGGTTCATGTCATGGTGACAGGTAAACTATCTTAAAAAATCTTCCCTTCGTCCCAGCGTTGAGCGGAAACCACAGATAGTTCTCGAAACGAACAATCTTCCGAGGGTTCATATGATTGGCGGTGAAAAATACTACATTGCCTTGAGAATGGGGAGCCAAACATATGAAACGCCAACGTTCCGTACCATAGACACTTCCTCAAACCGACATCTAAACTTCACCTTGTATGTTATCCGCATAGATCTGAAAGAAGAATACTCTCACCAAGGCAACATTAGCACAATCTCGGCGTCTTCCGAACTGTTAATCCGCGTCTGTTGTAGGCATGCGCATCGACCTGGAGAAGATCACATCGTAGGTGTTTCGAAGATTGATAATGTTCTTGGAGGGGGTACTAGAAACCAAGGTGAGCGCTTCTTGCCCATACCTTTCTTGTAACAAGAAAATAATGGAAGCTCAGATAAGAAGGTTTCGCTCCGTAATCCCAGAACAGCTACATCTTCGAATTCATCTTGCGGAACAATTACAATGCAACTTTACGTTGACACGAAGGCTTCGGTTGTAGATTTCGACGACGAGCCGGAAATAAAGATGGAGGGCATTGAGAGAATGTGTTTCATTTCTACCATCTCGGAAGGCAACTTCAAACGGGCAAGTCCAGAATGGATTCGTCTGCTCCGAAATCTCAGTACTTTCAGCAGCCTAGCAGAAAAAATATCCACTGTAGCTTCATGTCACACCTGTATGTCATTCCCGTGCTTACATCTTATTTTATAAACCGAAACCACTGTTAAAACCACCTTGGCAGCAGTATCCTTTGCGCTGGAAGTATGCATTCAAAGTTGATATCCAAATCTACGAAACATTTAACCTGTACTGTTTAGGCTGTATTGAGGCAAATAGAATGTGATATAAAGATAAACACATTGGCCCGCAATATCGATGATTTATATAACTACTTATTGGACGCAAATCCTCTGGAGAAAATACTCGCCCTGGAACGGACCGTCTAGAAACTGCTAATATAAACTTCAAACCTTCTCTATTCAGAGATGAAACGATCCAAATAGTTGGTTCTCAGCTTGTAAAGAGATCCATAGGAATACATCTATGGGCATCCACTGTTTTCAAAGCTTTGCGAAGTTGCCTTGAAGATGGCTCACGTCTAATTCTTAACGCAATCATGTCGGATCCCTTTTCCAATAACAAGGGAAGAGGCCATGACACAACTCTATATGTCTCTTCTTCGTACCATGCTACTTCCCGAAAATCGGCCCATATCGAAGGACTCAAAAGAAGGATCAGGATGGCATGATGTTTTCAGTGCATTTGTTAAATCATCGACAGTTCTTTCGCTTTCGATCTTGAAGTTTACTCAGCCGAAGCTTAACTCGTTCTCCACGACATTATGTGGATATTTTGTATGAAATTGGTTTGATCATAGAGACTGGGACTCCGGCTGGATCGTCTTTCAAATTGCATCTCACCTTCGAAGACTTTATCACCAATAAACAGCGATGCCTGGAGCACTAAGTCGTGGTCGATATTGCTAAACCTTTCCATTCGGGTACCTTACTCGTTGACTTGTGTTGGTCTTTGGTGAATCGCTTGCTGTCCCACGATATATGCCACCTTAGTGAAACGTCTCTATTGAACTCGGAAATCCAGGACAAGCATAAACTAATCGAAAGGCACGTACCTGAAACCCTTCGGTATGTATGTCGACACTGGGTCTCGCATCTTCAGAAATTGGAAAGTCAATGCATAAATGCCCTTCTGGACGAGAAATTACGACATTTCCTATTCACGCATCTTCTACATTGGATAGAACTCCTGAGCTTTATGGGAAACTTTGACCTTATCCTCCCAGCATTGATAGAATTGGTCGGGTGGCTGAAGGTGTGCACATTTTTTTTCCCACTGTCCGTTGATTAAGGTTCGCCACATAATTATAGGAGCGTGTTCCGGTGGATGATCAGCGTCATGTTATTGCCCGTGAAGCAGTTCAATTCGTACAAGCTTTCGTCGACGTTATCTCCAACGCCGCCTTGCAGACATACGTCTCTGCATTGCCACTCATGCCATCCGACACTCTTCTATATCAGACCTATCATAAGGAGAAGGTGAATGGGCGGCCTCCCATAACGAATAAAATTCAACAAAATTGGCAATGTTCGCAGATCCTTAGAGGAAACAATGAGTGTTACTACTCTACTGCTTTCTCTCTTGATGGGTCACGGGTTATCAGCGCCGCTAGTGATAAAACCATCAGAACATGGGACACGATTACAGGGCGTCCAGTTGGGGTGGTGCTTCGGGGACATATTGACACTGTTTACTCTGCTATATTTTCTCCTAGCGGTATAGCGGTGGCTAGCTGCTCAGCAGATAAAACCATACGTGTATGGGACATCTCCACCGGAAATGACATTTGCCCACCGCTACTTGGACATCGAAAAGCAGTTTTACGAGTTGCTTTTTCCAAGGATGGCTCGAAAATCGTGAGTTGTTCACGCGACCGCGAGATTCGCATTTGGATGCTCTTAGCGGTTGGGCCATCGGAAATCCATTAATTGGGCATTCAGATGTAGTCAGATGTGCCTCTTTCTCTCCTGACGGGACACATATTGCGAGAGCGTCTAACGATGGGACAATTATCCTATGGGAAATAGGCTCATGTCCAGGATCCACTGACCCCTGCGGGCGTAGCGAAACTCTACAAGGGAATAGTGGTCAAATAGCCTCTGTCGCTTGGTCCCCGGATGGATATGAACTTGCTAGTGCTTCGAGTGATAGCACTGTTCAAGTATGGGATACGAGGACAAAGCAATCTTCTGTAGTACTTCGCGGGTATCGGGCCGCTGTCACATCTGTCGAGTTTTCCCCTGATGGATCCAAACTTGTCAGTGCTTCAAAGGGTGAAACAGCAGTTGTATGGGACAGAGACACAGAAGTTCAGATCGGCAAGCCATTGCAGGGACACGCAGCGCCTGTATATTCAGCAGTCTTTTCTCCGGACGGTCAACGGTTTCATTGGAGAACACGGATAAATCTATTATAATATGGGACACCCAATCTCCATCCCTTTTCACAACTCAGACTCAGAAGCAACGCAAAATCGCTGCACATTTAACCATCGAATTCCACAGGGCATTGAAGAACGGAGATGATAAATATAAAGACTATGTAGGCAACGATGGATGGATATGCACTACGGAAGGGCGAAGACTATTATGGATTCCATGGCCCGGCTATAAACTGGCCTCTAGCTCCAATTCGTTTTCCGTCATCAATCCGCTGGACGGAGGGACGGCTATTATATTACAAGTGGGAGTCAACCAAGACAGCCAACTGTGTAGTTAGCTTACTTGAGTTCCTTCCAACTGAACATTTCAAAAAATTGTTCCTAGTTTACTAGTATGTGTATTACTCCGAATTGGGCTGTAGATATAGCATGCGGGGTTATAATACAATTCTTCGCTTACTTCTCTCTAGGAGTCCGAATGACCAATTCACTTCACAGATTCCTACCCACATCTACCATCCACCCGCTCCCACGCCTGCAAAGCATCCGTTTTTCCGTCCGGCATTAGTTTTCTGAAGTAGTAAGAGAATTGAGCACCATCTACTGTACAGCGTGAGATCGTTTTGCTTCACTTTCGGCGCGCGCCTGCTTGATTTCCTCAGCGAGGATTAGGTCGGGGTCACGGTTCTTCACTTCGGGGAGAAGAAGGGTGAAGAGGGCGCCAGCAATACAGCAGCCAACAAAAACTAAGGAAGTTATCGTCAGTCCACTATGCCCACGGAAGAGAATAAAGGAGAACGCACTCCAAAGAACAGCGGGTGTCCCGATCTTCTGGCTTAGGGTATTGAATGCCAGTGCAGAGATGATGGCTCCGCATTTACCAGCTGCAGCGGAGAGACCGTGAGCGGAGGCGCGGAAGCGCGTAGGGAAGACTGGTTTACGTTTCGTGGCATTAGCTTCCGCCAAACATTATGTATATAAACGACAACTAGCGCACCTTCAGCTGGGTAACACTATTCACAGATATTGATAACATCAGAAGAGCCATAGATTAAGAAGGGATCATGGGTAACTCACGTATGTAGTCCTAGATGAAGAGGCCTGTAAGTTGGGTGAAGCTGGCAAAGAGAAAAAGGAGTAACGTACGCATTCGCTCCGAAGTTGAAAAAGAATTGCAAGAACGCGAACAAGACGATGAAGGATGCGGTACTAAGCGACTCAAATCGTCCCGCCAGAATACCCACTATCACCCCCACGATCAGCACGGCCAACGACGGGAAGAACGCCAAGAAGGGACTTACTGAACATAGCGCAAAGCAAGAAGCCCTGAATCTGAATCCACTTCCGGCCGAGGATCTCAATGGTCAATACAGTGGCGTAGTACCCTAATGTCACCTTCAGTATCAGTTCTGCTCAAAGCAAAGAGGGGCGCCTAATGTGTACGCACCAGGAACGAAGCCCAGCGCCGTGATGATGATGTTGCCCGTGGAGATCTTGAAGAGCCTGTGCCAGGGTGTGCCCGTCTTCCCGTCAAACCCGATCTGCTGCAGGACGACGTTCTGGTTGAGGTTGATGCCGTAGAACCTGGTGAAGTGGATGGGGATGAGCACGAGAACGTGAGGGAAGGAGGAGTGCTCACGCAATGTCGAGGAGGAACCAGCAGACGCAGGTGCCGATTAGAAGCTTAGCGTGGCGCCATTCGGAGAAGTAGATGAGGAATTCTGTCGTCCACATCAGCTTCAAATTGGAATACGAAGATACAAAGAACGTACCCTTGAAATGCGCCTTCTTCTGCGTCAGCTCCTCCGGCGCCAGATTCTCCGGGTTCACCTCCGGGTCCTCCGTCGAGCTCCTTTCAGACGAACCACTGCCCGTCTTCAACATATCCTTCGCGTTCGCCTTCTCGTCCGCGCCCTCGCTTGAATTTGTCTTCGGTATGAGGTTGCCCATGCGGATGTCCTCTTCAAGCTGTGCCTTCTTCAGCTCATCGATGTCGTCGGGGCCGTGCTCCTCCTGCCCGGTGTGAACAGGCTTCTGCGAGGCAATGAAGCGTGTCGACTCAGGGAGCGTGAGGCGCTGGTAGAGCGTACCGAAGGCGGGGATGAGGGAGAGGCCAACAATGATGCGCCATGCTGGAAGATAGAACACGGTGCTCGTCAACCCCTATGTCGAAGGAGGAAGGAAAAACAACGCAAACGCACCTCCGTCAACCTTCGACGTCTTCCCCTCATCGTCCATCACATGCCTGTAGCACGCGAGCACAATGATCGTAGCGAGACTGCCGACAAAGCTGCCCCACCCCTGATTCGCGAAGATGTACGACAGCATGGTCCCGCGCTTCCTGAGGTTCGCGCGATCCGACGTGATGCTCGCGGACATTGGGTAATCGCCACCGACCCCAACGCCAAGGAGAATACGGAAGACGCCAAGGTAGATGAGGCAGCTATCGGGGGAAAGTGTGCCCGTGGGTGTGGTGAGCGTCAGGATGGTGGCGAGGATGATGAGCATGAGTTCTTTGCCATCTGGATTGGGTTGATGATCGAGGTAAGTAATAAGGTAGAAGATAGAAGGAATGGGAATGGGACGCACAAACTGCTTTGCGGCCTAGAGCGTCGGCGGCGTATCCTGTTGGAGTGTGGGGTAAGTATGTGAGACACCACACGCGATAGAGGAAAATACTTACCGAAACCAAATTGACCAATGACGGAACCGATGTTGGCTCCGGCCTTCATAAAACCTTCCAGATTAGACGGCAGGCTGTGCCCGTCGTATAATCGCCACTGCAACATTGTTGCCACGGACTACATGAGACATAGTAGGAAGTAAGACTTGGTATCTGATACAAAAAGGTTCGGGACCGGACGCACGTTGATAATAAACAGATCATACGCTGTAGGACACTTCGCATCAGCGAGGTTTTTCAGACATAAGGCGAAATCACCAACCGTCCAGGAAAAATCCAACCTGGGGAAGTAAAATCGCTATTGTCAGTACGCTTATCACCAATAACGAAAATTTTAGAACAATATACTCACTCCAGCGATACCCAGCAGCTTCACTTCTGTATATGTCAAACAAAACACCGGCTTGCCGTCCCCCGAGCGCTCGTACTCCTCCAAATCCGAACGGTGCTTCTCCGACTGGGTCATGGATGGTGGCGGGCGCGAAGCCACGCGGGCAGGAGGGTCCATCGAGGCCATAAGGTGCAGGCTTTCTATTAGAATGAGTAAGAGGTATGTATTGTAAGCTCCAGAAATGCAGAAGACGTATTATGAAGTAGAAAAAACGCACGTTTGTAGGGAAAGATGGGGAGTGAAGCAGGCGGCTCCACTTGCTGTGGAGAGGGTGGCGAGGAAATTGCGGTCGTGTGCCGTTAAATGAGGAGAGGAGGGTCATCGATCTTACCGAGACTTGAATCGGAGATCGTTGGTGTCGGGGATCGACTTCGATCAGTTATTTTTCGTCGGCCATGCCCGCAGATGGTTCCCACGCCCCTGCGCCGTGCGTAGGCCTGCCGCGCTACTTGGCGCTGTACCGTGAATGACGTTACCGCGCATACATCTCTCTACGAGCCTCCGCTAGCTTGAGCTCGAGCATCCCGCACTATAGACAAACCACTTCAGCAAGCAAGCTTCAGCCGATTCTTTGGACCATGGTAGACGAGAAGACTCCACCGCATGGGCGCGGACGCCACTGCTGTAAGTACTTCCCAGATAATGAATCTGCTGTATTCTTATTAGCCAACGAACACACACGAAGAGGACGAACGTTCGTCGGCAAAGCGCCGCGAAGACATCGGCCTGGATCTTGGGGAACCCGTGAGCATAAGTCGCTTACGATGCCGTCCCGGCTGCCGATACCGGGTAACAGGGTAGCTTGATTCCGATGCAAAGCAGAACAGATACACCTTCCGGAAAACAAATCGACGCTCGAGCGGGCGATTGTCGACGTTGATATTGCAAGGTTGAAGGCGGGAAGAGAGGCAAACCGCGCAAAAGGCCATGGAAATCCATGCAAGTATATTGTCCGCATAGGCATTAGGAGTTACATTGTAAACCTATTTCTAAGAATATAGGTCAGTTCGACAAGTGGAGACCAGTTCAGAGAAAAACTCACATAAACAACCCTATAACGCTGCCCGCTACGGAGCTAAAATAACCATAGTAGGGAACGGGCGGTTGTGGGTTGATGAGTGCGGGATATTTATTTAGAGTGATGGATGAACGTGCGTGCACGGCGAGAGGCTCTTAGCTTTCCTGTCAATTTAATCTGTTCAGCCCGACGCACGTTCGATATGAACTCAGAGGCGCAAGTTACGTATGTTACACATACTTGCATTAATACCGCGGTATAAATAAGCCCATGACATTGAACTCGTCATCAGAGTGAGTTTATTGATCTCTACTAGCGTGGATATGTAAAGCGGAAGCATTTTAGCCCACTACTAACGATTATAACGCATATCAGAATGGAAGTGTGGAATGACCTAACTACATCTGTACGGTACATTTACACCTTCCATAGCAATTACAAAATTTGAACTACCAAATATAAAACAGTATTATCAGAAACGTTTAACTAAACGCGCGGCCGTTAAACCTGGACTCAACAATAGTTCCATATGAGGATTCACAACTTTTAAACGAAGTCGATAATCTTGCCGGAACTTCTCAAAATAATGAATGTCATCAGTGTCAAATCAACCGTGTATTCTACTCTAGGAAATATTTCCAGAGAAGCAGGACGTACGATGTTTCTATGCCTTCAGTGGAGATCGGCGACGGGGCTGTGGATTGTATCATCCTGGAAAAGTTGAACAGGGGAATAATATTCAAAGATTGAGTAAGGGTTCAGAGTCTGAAACGAACCCTGGACTTCCTGAGCCCCCGGCCCATCTTCCACTTATACCATTTTCGATCTGGCCCTCAGAACGTGAAGGTCGTATGTGTGATTTCGAAAGGGCATATTATTTTTCAACAGAGCGTCGGCATCACCATACGCGAATTTTCTTTCTACGGCGAGGCCTAAACTCGCCCAAGCATAATATCCGTCTTCGTGTACACACCATTATCCACTGAATCGACACCTTGACACTAGATAGATTGCTTAACATAAAAACTCAATTTCAGCTAGTTTATTCGTCATGTCGGGGGCTGCGGTCTTCGCTGAAGGCTATGTGCTCGATAGTCAGTAAGCCTCCGTTCTAGCATTTGCGAAACTCGCTGTCGACCTTGTGAAGGACGATGCCTGCTGCGTCGGTGTATGTTGTGTTTAGATGGTCCCGTTCGGTGAGATAAAGGCGTATGAGGATTTGCTTTATGAGATGATGGACTGCCCTTCGGAATATATTGCAAACAATGTGCGAAGTAGTATATCATGGTATGACCAGTAGCTTTATATAAATCAGGGAGCATAGAGTCCCGAGTTATTACCTCAGAGATATAGCTGTTACACTACATCGAGGGATTCTGGTTCTCATGCCGCGCAACCACAGAGACCCCTAAATCTATTAAGGGATATTTAAACTTCGATAAATACCAAAAACAGTCAAAAGGTGAAGGTTGATCGGACTATCACAATCGAAGCCATGGATCTCAATAGGCGCGGTGTTTACAACGGAGAAAATGTCGATGAAAGCAGCCCATTAGGCCTTTAGAATGTGGAACCCTGACAATATTCGAATTTCGAGTCAGTAAGTCGTCAGAAAATGGCAAGAGCAAAGCATCTGATTTGAAGCTGCGAGTGTGTAGGCACTCAATCTGTTCAGAGAATTAAACTTGGCCCGTCAACAAGAGGAGCAATATACGCTCGCTGTCCATCTGTACTTCATGCTCAGAAAATCAGACAAGTTTACATGCAGTATAGCCGACATGTCTTTCTCATGTCAATTATCCTTCAATATTAAGTACGTAAAGCGAAACGAAAATTATGTTTGAGGATAAAATAGAATGCTTCAGTATACCGACTTATCTACAGAACTAGGCCTCGCCATCCACTCAAATTTAGGATTAGTTGGACACAAAATATCAGAAGGCGCCGGTACCCATAGAGGCAGCCATATTATTGTGGTGGTGATGTGACCTCTTTCGAGAGTCTAATCGCAGCTTCTCCAAATAAACGAATGTCACAACTATGAAATCGACCATGTGCTCTCCCAAAGGGAATATTTCGAGTGACGCAGGGCGGTATTTGCTGAACAAGCCACCTTGTTTTTGATGAAAATTCGCGATAGGAGTGCTGGCCTTGTCATTATGGAAGAGCTGAAGGATACGAAGAATTTCAGCTTCAGATGATTGTGTATGTGGAAACAAACGTAAAAGCGCACCTTGCATTTCGTTGTTTCTGTCTTCCATTTATATTCCTTTCCGTCAGGCCCCTTGAATACATGTGATCTGCCACACAGTCAGAATCCCAAAGCATCATTTCCCTAAAAATGTAAGAACAAACGTACCCAGAGAAAAATTTCTTTTCGAAGAAATCGCTAGTCCGTATATTGCGACCCTCGTAACGGATGATTGAAGATTGAAACGAGTGGAATTCAATTTCGGCAAGTTTCTCTGTCCTATCGGGCCTGCGGTCTACACTCCGGATGATGTGCTCGATAGTCGCTACAGGACTGCCGAAATATTTTCTGGGGGTGTCAACCTTATAGATGACATTCCCAGCTTCGTCCGTGTAGGCAGTATTTAGGGGTGCGGGTTCGGAGAGGTACAGATACATTTCCAGCGTACGTGATAGGAGAATCAGGTCAAGAGACGGGTATGCTGTAGCGCGCTTGAGTGTGTGTTGCTTTTATGTGGATCAGAGAGCACAGCCTTGAGAGACTCTACATAGCTAATTTTTACGAGTAATCGCATTGCCATGACAGTCGAGATCTTTATCACCAATGAACATATAATACACTGCCTAGAATTGAAGCACTCCGCAAGACGCGCTATGATATAATGTAATGAGGAACCTTGAAATATTGTGGTCTTTATTGGGAAGCACTAATTGCCAGCAGTTATATTGAGGAAGTTGAATCATTTCACTCATGAAAATCTGATCTAAATAGCGATAAGGAGTCGTCTGATGTCGGTGTTACGTTAATTACTGAGAAAAATGGAAAGAAATGTGAGTACTGCATATCCTACGGGTAGCAAACAGCGGTCATAAAAGGTCGTAATTACATCTCGATATTCGTGGTAAATAATGCATGAAGGATTCTGGTTCAGAGAGTCATGTTGTTAAATTGTGTGGTTAATTGGACATCAACAAAAGCACATTGACTCCATTCCGTCACGTCTCCGTGTTCATTAAGTCCCTGGACGAAAAATCGTACACCAGATAGTCCGGTCACGTTCGGCATCTGGAGGGAAAGATTTCGTCCAATGACTTCAAATCTTCCGGTAAACCAGCCAGCATCGCCACCATAATCGACTCCTGAAGTTCCAATCCAAATTGCATCTGCCGGTTTGTCATCAAATGCAAAGCTAGGGGTTCTCGCTTGTACCGGCGGAGTAATGGGTTGAACGTATATGTTGAAGTAGTTGAATCGCTCAACCCATGAACCGTCAGGTGTCACTTGACCGAAGATAGGGATGGGATCATCTGCGCTAATAATTGGATGCGACTCCGGATTCAGTGGCAATAAAGATGTTTCTACCTGCCAAGTCAAGATCCCATTCACGTCGCTGATGCTATTTGAGCTTATGGATATCCCGCTGTCTCTGCTTGGCATTTCCGCTGAACTCGCTGCACTCGGCTGGAAGTCTGCCCAAAGAATATTATTCTCCCATGTAAGACCATCATCAGAGAAAGGGACCGTGAAGACATTCATTTGCCCAAGCAGCATGGTCAGAAGCTCCAGGCTTGGAGAGCCTCCTGGTAAGGATTCTGTAATGCTAAGAACAAGGCCAAGCGCAACATCTATCGATGCAAGGGCCGCATCTGCCTCTGTATTCGCAGAAGTCTGCGGCACCACGGTCAGTTGAGCACCTACACCCATCCAACCAGAGTTATCGAAATCCTTCGATGAAACTTGAACCGCGTAGTCGTTCGATGTAGACTCGGGAAGCAAGAGATTAGCGGTGAGTGCAGCGGAGACTGTGATCCCACCCGCGAGGGTCTGGATCTTATAAACAGCCGTAGCAATATAGCTCACACCGGATGTGAGGGAAAGGGATTGGATAGGAACAAATATGCTGCGAGTTGACGTGGATGCAGAACTTGAACTCGTAGAATCATCAACAGGATCAGAGAAAGAAAGCTGCAAGCTGCTGCCGCCGTTCCAGGCTTCATCCAAAGATAATGCGACGGTCGCTATCGGAAGTGTTCTTCCATCGCTTCCGCCTCCAAAAGCCCATGCCAGCTTAGGGCTCGGCCACGCCAAGTTTCCGACAGAGCACTGCTTCTCCACATCTTCCCAGCCAGTGGTCCAAGTGTCTCCCACGACGCCATTCCATACTTTCTCCCCGTCCACCCACCAAGCACGCCCAACACCGGGAGAGAACGTGGTAAAAAACGGGAGATCCTTGGGGTCTGGGGGTGACTTTGTAACAAAGAAATCGAGTATAGGCTTGTAAGTGTCGTCCATGGTGTGTGGCTGCTCCCTTCGTCGGTACCGGTACTCTGGCACTCTCGCTGGCACATCAAATCCTGGCATAACCCCAGCCCATAAACTAATTTCCTCATTCCACCACTGTTCCCATGTCCGTCCAACGTCGTTCTCGCTGGTCTCCCATGTCCACCCTGGTGCGAAAAGAGCTGCGCTTAGTCCAAGAGAGTCAGGCGCCACGAATTCGAGGGCACGATATGTTCCAAAACCGCCGCCACCAAAGGTTCCGCGACCCCAAACATCGACGCCAACAAATACGTCTTCACGGGTGAGTGTTTGGGAAATAACAGTCCCGTTAGGGGCACTTGAGGCGGAAAGAAGTGTGGAATTAAGGGAATCGAAGTATTGCGCCATGGTTTCCGGAAAAGACGTTGGCCACTGTCAAGAGTGTGTAATTATTATTATTCTTAGAAAGGGTAAAGATATGCTTACAGTGTAGTTCGTGAAGAATCCAGTCGAAGATAGGAAGTAGGGAAGATTGTAAGCATTCAATCTATCCTGCCACGAAAGTTCTCCAAGCGCTGTAACACTATCATACCTATTTTAACCAAGTCAGAAACTTCCTTCACAATATTGCATAACTCGTTTCGTACCAAACAACTTCAGCATGAGATCCTACTCTCTTCCAGAGTTCCTCCCGTAAAAGGGAAACCCATGCCGCAAGGACGCGAGCCTGAGAAGTCGCACCAGGCAAAGGCCACTCAAAGTTCATGAGATAACCGTCGAATCCACGTTGATGAGCGAGTTCAGCTAAAACACGAGCATAGTAAGGCGATACCGGAATGGTCGCGGGAGCTGCTTTGGTGCGCGCCCCAGAGTTATTTACCGTTGAAGGTGGTAGTTTACCAAAAAAGAGGTTGAGTAAATCGTCCTGTGCTTCCATGTTTTCGAATATCCTAAATGAAAGAATGAAGCTGATATAAGCATCGCGTTTACATGGGGCGGTAAACTGACGTACAAAACGCCAAGCATCTTCACACCTTGACGATGGGCGGCATTTACCCATCCAGGAGGGGGGACAGTGACGCGCTGATGAGCAAAACTTAACGATATGTTGAGTGCTTGAGTCAATTAGCGAATACTACAACCTCACTAGACAAACGTATCGCAGCTATCCCAAAAGTTGAAGGTATAGGCTAGACTAAATGGACTCTCGATATAACCACCCTGTCAGAAAAAGCTATTAAGAAGATGTGAAATGCACGAGTTTGCATATTTCTACCTTGTAATCATGACATACCTACATGAAAAATAGACATAGGTCATTGGAACTTTCAAGCGATAAAAGCTGTCTTACCAAAAGCTTCCCTCTAGATGAGTTCTGAGCTGCAGCAGCATTTGACGTATTTCGAGGAATGAAAGGGATTATGCCTTCAATTGGCTTGGACGGACTTTCGGCCCAAGAATCGAGATCCGAAAGAGAGCCAAAAAATCTCGGCTCAGAGGGCAAGACGGGAGTGTCTCCAGCAATTGGCATCGGGAATATAGCTATCGGATTTGAAGTCGTCCGCGAGGCCCCTCGTATTTATATGTTAAGAGAAAAGGACAAGTCGTCAAAGACCCCAATTTAGTCGAGCGTGCCATCGAAGGACCTGCCAAGAACGTATCGGTATTTCTATGAACAATTACGATGGAACTTAGTGACTGACAGCTCACCTCTGCGGACGTAGAGTGCTGCCGGGAACGCACTCGGCCAACAAAGAAGCACCGAACGACGGAATGTTTCTTGGGACATCTATGCGAAGAAATTGCTGGCAATGGTAGCTTCATTTACTTCTGCAAGAAAAATCATCTCGAAAGGTATGGTCAGCGCATGTGCTATTACTCTACAAATGTATGTGTCCTCACTGTCATGAGATTCACCGTCGACACGAGGTTACGATGAAGCATTGGGCATTTGCTTGGCGCTTCTTCTTTCCCCCCTATTCTTGGGCCGGTACTGGTGCCATCTGCAGCGGCCTTGACACTGACGAGTACATACGTGGACGACGCGCAAGAGAGCAAGGAAAAGCAGAGAATGATCCGAATCAGCATCAATATTTTACGTAATATTCAACCCCTAAACAGAACTACTCTCACGTGGTGTGCTCTGCGGCTTCCATAAATTCAAATTTCAAACGACTCGCGCTGAAAGCGAGTTTGATTCTCTGGGACTGACAACCTGTGGTATAAAGTCGCAGTCTGAGACTCTGTGTCAGAGTGAGCAATTTGAAACTGGGCGCAGGGCACTCCAACCATTCCCGATTATATAGGCGCTATAGGTCACTTACGTGAGCGGTGATATCTGTGTCCAACTGAGCAAGTGCTTCCTCTCTTTTCAGGCTGTTTTAATGTTTCTCCAGGGCCTAGACCGCGCCTTTTATACTTATACGAGATCTTCTGCCTATACAGGACCGTTCATTCTTTTGAAAGGGGCTTGATTTAGCATCTTGTACCAAGGTCGGGTCGATGGTTCCAGACTCCTTTCATTTTCCCACTGCAGCACTTCTTGAATCTAGACTGTCAGTACGACATTGGCGTACATAAAACGCTCTCAAGAAGTGTAGGTCTAGAGCGATATCTTCCCATTGCACTGGCCCAGACTGAGGCTTTATCATAAGGATCGGGAGAATACACGGACATACCTTCGTAACTGGCCCATAGTATAATTTCTATAAAAGCTGTTCACTACGATAGCGAAAGATAGCATAGACCACATAACTACTCTCATATTTTAACCCTTAGCCATGACTGGCGAAGCAATAACACTCTCGAGAACTGGACAGTCTATGCCTCTAGTAGGGTAAGTCGTCCTCAATCATCATACACTTCGAATATCCCATACTCACGGCATAGCATAGCCTCGGATTATGGAAGGTATTATGCACTCTACGCTGAGAAAATAAATTTACTAAATTGTATTATTGAAAAGATTCCAAATCCGTCTTGCGCAGATGTTCGCGCTCCAAAACTTTGTTGATAATATCAGGTGCTAATCCAAGCGTTTTAGACGGTCTATGAAGCCATCAAAGTCGGATACCGTCTCTTCGACGGAGCCGCAGATTACGGGAATGAAAAAGAAGCGGGAGAAGGTGTACGACGGGCAATTGACCACGGCCTTGTCAAGAGGGGAGAACTATGTAGGTTTTTCTAACGGAATGTGACACTCAGACTAAGCGTTGTTTGTCTTCATTTATCCAGTCATCACGTCCAAGGCAGCTATATTTCCTTCTATCGCATGATCCTCGCTGATATTTCTCCAGCTATGGAATACCTTCCACGCCCATGATCATGTGAGCCTCATCACGCTTCATTGTTCTTGATCGCATCTTTTCTAAAGTAAATATTTCCCATGCAGGTAAAATCCCTCGCGAAGAAGCAACTTGAACTTTGGGGTCTGGACTACTTCGATCTTTTCCTAGTTCATTTCCCAATAGCACTAAAATACATCGATCCGGCCCATCGTTTCCCCCCTGGATGGTTTGGAGATGACAATAAAGTTCACCTTGGTGAGTCGAGTTTCATTATACATGTCGGATCATACAATACCTGAATCATTATTTCAAAATAGAAAACACTCCGATGCATGAGACATGGGCAGCCATGGAAGAACTTGTCGACGAAGGTCTCGCAAAGAACATCGGTTTAAGGTAAAATGGGACAGGTGAATTCAGATGATCAAGCCAAAAGTACTGATTTTCATTTCTAGTAATTGCAGTGGCGCTATTGTTTTAGATACGCTGAGATATGCACGCATCCAACCCCAAGTTCTTCAAGTTGAACGCCATCCTTACCTCAGTCAGGAGCCCTTGGTGAGACTGACGAAGACTCTCGGGATTGCTATGACTGGATACTCGTCCTTTGGCCCTCAGGTGATTTGATTCTAAGGAATCCTTCCATAATGCTTTAGCTCACTGATATTCACAGGGATACATTGAAATTAATATGGACAGGGGAGCTGAAAGTTTGATGGAAACCGAATCAGTTCTACTGATAGCAAAGAAGCATAAGAAGAGTGAGCGCATAGGCGGTTTTCATTGGAATTAAGTTTCTGAACGTTCACTCCAGCTGCTGCCCAAGTTCTGCTTAGGTGGTCGACACAGAATGGAATCGCAGTCATCCCCAAGAGTACCACCACACCTTTGCTCACAGAAAACTTAGAATGCAACTCATTTACTTTGGATGACGCCGAAATTTCGAGCATTAATTCACTTAACATCAATTTACGCGTACGTCTTCTGGTTTAATTATGCTGCGAATCTCTCCTTACCAGCCCTTTAGATGAACGATCCTGCTGACATCGATTCTCGCCTTGGCATATTCGCATAAGAAGAGACTAAGCTACATATCTTTAATGATATGCAATGGAAGGATACTGCCTATCGACCATCCTCACTGGATAATTAACTATGTCGAAATCTATAAGATATATAAGTGCCTCATGTATTATGTACAGGGACATTTATTTTTATTCCTAGACTTTAGCAAGAACAGGACGCTTGAACATTTAACTACAGTCGATCAAAGTGTCGTTGACTTCAATTAGTATAGCCAACATATAGGTACTAGTTCGAATCTCCTCACTATCAATCTCGCTCAGGTGTGTTATAAGCATTTGAGAGACAGCAACAAACTCTCCGTAATTTCTACTCTTCATTCCCTAGCAGTGATGCTCAACACCATCTGTAAGATTTAGACGTTCAGCTATAGTTGCTACCAGCCTATGGACACTGCCTCGATACGAATAACTGGGGTCAGGTTGAGCGACAGAAAGGTTCTGTTACTCCTTTCAACCAAATATGAGCACCTTGGGTATAACCTGCCACGTTTGCACCACTGTTCATTTTTAACTAGGTTAGCCTCTCTTACCATAGCATTATCATTCTTGAGGCTATAAGAAGTGTCCATAAGCAGGTTCCGAGATTCTTCAATTGCAGCTGTTATATTATGTCCGTGTATGAAATACGATTGAACGACTGCATCTACATATTCAGATATCTCTAGGCTACCATCTCAACTCTGTACTTGCTGCTTTTACCGTGCAACCTGAGTTTATCAGATTATTGTGACAGATATCGGCATGTGGCAATTTCGATTAGATCCTCTTATCAGTGCACCCGAGCATGTGCATAATAGGCGACGCTATTCACCTGTACAGACTTTTGCGGCCATCATATTCTAGCTGGCCGATGATCACGACTCGTCCACACGCAAAGCGTACAGAAACTTAATTTCGCCGGTAGTGCTCTTTCCGCTTAGATATCCGTCGCGACTTGATTTCCCTCGTTCACGATGTCCTGCTCAACAAAATTCATTTATGCGACCATTGTGCAGTTGACAAAGCCATTTCTTCCAACAGAGCTCATATCAAAAGAGTTACATTTCTGAACGTCAATCGCACATTCTCGGGGTCTTAATTGACATAGCAGTGTTATCGACAGCGGCGTCAACAGATGCTCAACTCAACCACTTTACCCCTATGCCTTAAACAACGAAGCTACCAGCTTTTGGATTCTTAAACTTATATAATGCGAATGGTTGTACGTTCTATTCACTATTACCTCTCAATTTTCTTCATTGACTGATTCTGAAACGTTTCTTCGTCAATGTTGAGCAACAGGGCCTCATTGCACATTCTTGCATCCTACTTTTTTGCATTTTCAATAAACCTCGTACTTGGATCACCCAGCTCGTTGACAATTTCAAATAAAGTCATCTCTCCGGATGGGTTCAGTCGATCGTATGTTTTTTTAGATCGATCCCCACTCATTCGTTATAACACTCGCATATCAACAGTTCTGTACTAGTTGATGGAATGCACCCAGGTCCTGTAATAACCGGCAACAAGGTCCGCAATTATTTTACAACCCATGCTTATAGATTAACTGAGGTCAACTAGGGTGATCGATTCAGGCTGAATGTTATTAACTCTTTGACGGATGTAACGATGCAGAGAAGCACGAGCATTGTTTGTTCTGCTTTCCTTCACAGATATACATTGTATTAATGTGTATACGGTACACAGCACTGGCACGGATTCTTTCAAAAGGGTACCAATTGGGCAGATGGCCCGACTGGAGTTACCCAGTGTCCCATCTCACCGAATCATTCATTTTTGTATGATTTCCATGTACCAGACCAAGCTGGTACATTTTGGTATCATTCTCATTTCGGTAAGTTTTATCAGTCATATGTCTATACATGGCTCAGTTAACTAATCTAATTACGAAAGCTACCCAGTATTGTGATGGACTTCGTGGCCCCTTTATCGTGTATGACCCGCAGGATCCCTATAAGTACATGTATGATAGTCAGTCATATCTTTCTTCTATTGATCTTTCATGGGATTGCTAATAATCTTGAACTCTGAATACCAATTACAGTCGACAACGGCAAGTAGTGCATCACTGTGAACGTTAAGTAAGTTGATATCTGATTCTATCTTTAGAGTCCACAATTATCACTCTTTCAGACTGGTAAATCTAAGTTCAGTCTTTTGAATATATTCTATCCTCAATTAGTTTTGCAATTGATATAGGTATCATGTTCCTTCGCCAGATATTTTTGGACCGTCGCTTACCAATTCCACCCTCATCAACGGGAAAGGACGTTACCCTGGTGGGCCAAAGATCGATCTTGCAGTCGTCAACGTCGTGCATGGGAAACGATATCGGTTCCGATTATTGTCAATTGCATGCACACCCAACTATATGTTTTCCATCGATGGGCACCAGCTGACTATTCTTGAAGCCGATGGAGAAAACACTCAACCTTTAACGGTAGATACTATTCAAATATTTGCAGGTAACATTTCTCATCTATGTTTTATTCATTTTAATAACTATGGAAAAGGACAGCGCTATTCATTTGTCCTAATTGCCAATCAAGGGGTCGGAAATTATTGGATTCGAGCCCTTCCCAATGTTGGCTTCAACGGTCTCCCTAACGGTTTTGATGGGGGCCTAAACTCTGCAATACTTCGGTATAAAGGAGCTCCTGAACTTGACCCTAATACGAATCAGCAACAAGGAAAGCTTCTTCAGGAGTCGGAACTTCAGCCGCTGAGCAATCCAGCTGCACCTGGAAAGCCTGGGCCTGGCGGTGCAGATATCAATATCAATCTCATTTTGGGTGCTCAGCTCACCCCTGTTTTCCACTTCACTATCAATGGATTTGCGTTCGAATCCCCAAAGATGCCTATTCTCTTGCAGATTCTCAGTGGTGCCCACATGGCACAGGATCTGCTACCGCAGGGATCTGTTTTCACCCTTCCATCAAACAAAGTTATTGAAGTCTCTATCCCAGGTGGATTGTTTAGCGGACCTGTGAGCTCATAAGTTATTACCTTATAAATGCTGATGTTCTGACTCTTGTCATTCGCCTTAGCATCCTTTCCATCTTCACGGGGTGACTTTTCCCTCCCCTTAACTCCGCCAGATGATGGATTACTAATTTCATTGCACACCCTCAGCACTCCTTTAGCGTAGTGAGGAGCGCAGGAAATAACACTCAACCAAACTATGATAATCCGGTCAGAAGAGATGTGGTAAGTGTCGGTGACATCGGCAGCAACGTGACCATAAGATTCACCACCGACAATCCGGGCCCTTGGATGTTCCATTGGTAAGTAATACATGAAATTCTCCTTCCTCTATTGCTGGACACACTCACTAATATTTCTTTTTCCACCCTAGTCACATTGACTTCCACAAGGACCTGTAAGCGGCTTATCCCTTACCCTTCAAGCTACCCATTTTGAAAAAACGAAACAGGGGCCTTGCGATTGTATTTGCAGAGGACCCAGCCGATACCAAAGTTCGCAATCCAGTTCCCGGTGAGTGACTGGCGTGAGACTTTGATATTATTAAAAGAGAAGGCTGATATGCTATTTTGCATCAGAGGGTTGGAAGGACCTTTGTGACATTTACGATGCTTTACCACCGTCAGAAACTTCGGTTGCTCTTACTACACCGACCGCTGCATAGCTTAAAATAGCTATTGGTTTTATTAAGATCTGACACATAGAACCTATTTACTTATGTATGTGAACATAAGGCTATTTTTTATGCACAGATCATGATCTGGACTATGTCCACCCCAGGTAGGTCGGTATCGATTAGGGGTTAAATCACTTCGTTGTGGTGTTCAGAGATTGTAACCGAAGAGCCGCTGGTTCGATTCCAGCTACCGACATAAGTAAGCATTTTTATCTCGCAGTGGCGGTAGTTGCATGTTGTGCTGTCAGATATCCACGAAAAGCCACGGAGAAAGATATGGTAAACTTGAGCCTATCCTGAGGTTTACAGAGTTCCCAGCGATAGATCGCTTCAGTAAGAAGATCCTTTTCCACATCTACTATTGTGCCGTAGTGTCAGTACCTATACCTGTTACTGTCTAGCAAAATACTACATACAACTGCTACGAACACCCTGCATCAATACATCGAAACGTGTGAGTGTCAAAATGTAGGACTTCCAAGTTCCAGATCGAATGACGAGTATAAAAACATAGGAGATAGTATGTAGGATACATAGCAGCCTCCTGTCGGTAGCATAACAAGCTGTAAACGGGTAGAATTCCACTCTCGATGATTGTTGAGTTCTCGGATGCATGGCGTATCTATTTTGGGTAGCTGAATGTTTCCATATCACACTATCAGATCCAGAGCTGGGTAGCATTTCAATGCAAAATTTGAAGGGGTCTGAATCGGTCGACTTTCGTCCTACATGACATTTCCAGGGTAGTATGTCCAGCAGGGCACTAACTGACCAACTGTCTACGAGATAACACATCTACTTCCATCTCTAATGCGCCCTGAGCTTCCAGAAGACAAGAACTTTCTAAGCTTTAGTTCCCATTACAGAGGTTGTTGTCCTGCGTGCAGTCCCTTAATCCACCATATGAACTATCTCTGGAAAGACAACAGCATGGCTCATGCCGCTCTCAACCTCAATAGCAAGTGTCGACTAGTGAATGTGCATATTTCACTTCGAGAGAGTGGGTGTGAGAGTTGGTCAGTCGATAGAGACGAGCTAGTGCAATGCCTTCTCAGCATAGGAGAACTGCGGATAAGCAACCCAATGGAAGGGTAGATACTATGACGCTTCTACTACCTATGCTAAAGAAACGAGACCAAAGGCCGAATATGAGGGGAACATGCCGCAGCTACGAGCTGCCCACCCACGTTGTTGAGTGGAGCCGTCGGACAGGCACCAATGATAATGCAGAGGGCCTAGATGAGGGTTCGTTTGTGTTTAGCAAGGCCCCCAGCGTCTACGGCCGAGCCTCTACCGGGTCGACCTTCGGGACTCAGGACTAAAGTGCATCTTTTGGAAAGGATGACCCAGCTAAAATTAGCACTGTGTTCTAGCAGATACTTAAGAATGCACTCTACAGGCAGAAACGTAAGTAAGAGGGGCCAGCAAACAAACTTTTCACGTACAAGAGGACACCAAAGATGTACAGATGGAGATGGAAGAGAGAGGTCTGGAACAGGCCGGCGCGATGATACATTGATCGCAGGTCGCTGACTCTCAACATCTCCCATAGAATTACTGGGTTTGGATCAAGTTCGAGCTCGGCGAGGAAGCCACAACCCATATCCCATGCATAGTCTAGAGTACAGGCAGAAGTGTAAGCACATGCTGATGTAGAGCAGATGAGTTCCGAAATGACGTACGATTGAGCTACGGAGATGAGGTGCAAGCACTCCATAGTAGTGATAAAGCGCGCGGAGATGGCTCGAATGGGAAACGCGAAGACAATTTCATGGCTGCCCTGTCTTCTGCACCTCAGAGATACATTCATGAGTATGCCAATCTCATGAACAGACTTGTTCACTCACATGCAGCCGCCTACGATGCGTACTTAGATAGAAGAGTGCATAAGGTAATAGCGACCATCGACTTCCACACGGATGTTGCTCTTGCATCACACTCAACGTTGGGGGCAGTATCTCAGGCATTTCACCTGAGACTTCGCTTAGGGTTATGTGCTTATGCGTACTTGGGTCGAGATCGGCACGGCACATAGCCTACACTATGCGGCTTGTTTAGTGTCGTGCGCCTAAGAAAACTCTTGGACGAAGACCAGGAAGTGAAGAGTTACCTGATCAAGTTTACGCGATGAAAGAAACTATGGCAGCTTGGATCCGCATGAGCGAGAATAGTGATTTCAGGTGATTCGGTCGAAGAACCGAAAGCTAGATATCAAAATGGGGGACGAAGTATGTCCAGCTAAAGCTCAGTGGCAGCCCACATCGCCAGTCTCGAGGACCAATGCGTTCCGATGGGATAACATTCGGGCCGGAGCTGTAGCGAAGAATAAAGGGTTACTGCTCGATATTGCTAGGGCGAGACAGTGCCTACTCGTCGACATCGATGACGATGCGTGGTATCGAAGAAGGGCTGACGTGGAGAACATAGGCTGCGCTAAGTTAAGATAGCTAACGGCAAGAGAGGGGTTACTCACGAGACTGCGCGGAGACACAATGAACAGGGGGCATGCATGACGTTACCGTAGCCCCACCCCACCCTAGCACATCTCTTTTTTGTTCTGGGACAGACTCCTAACAAAAGCGCTGAGGGAAACTATTCAGCGGATCACTATGACATCCTCCTTCTTTATCTCCTTCCCCTTGTCTCTACCACCCCTTCTGACCCTTTCTTTCACTAGTGCACTAGGCCAAGCCCGTCCCATTGTCCCGCAAGCTCGCACCGACAGGTGAATCCAGCCATAGCCCCGCTGGACGGACGACCTGCAGAGCCTGATACAGATTATGCAGAAGACAATGGGGCAGGTCGAGGCCACGGTGACAGACGTGGCTGCGCGGCGTAGAACCCAAGAGAGGTGAAGGCGGATTCAGGTGGGGGTGGACAGCGATTGCTGCTGCCAGCAGCAGAATAAGTTCGTTGCAAGCAGAAAGTCGGGATGCGGAGGGTCCAGGGGGTCTCTGATGTGCATGCCTGGGGAGTGGGCGTTGACGAGGCCGAAGCACTGAAGCAGCGATGCCCCCGCGATGTGGGATCGCGACACGGTGTGTTGATGGTGGCGAATGAGCTTTCCAGAGCAGAGGGGACAACGATGGAATAGGGCGGGATGGCCCGGAGCCGTATTGCACTGCTCGGGATAGGCGCGGTAAGGTAGGGGTCATCAGGAACCGGCTACCTTATGTAAGCAAAAAACACACTTGACGACGAGCTCAATAACACCCA
>JASFDD010000190.1:0-38217 GCA_036937055.1 Nidula microcarpa | reverse complement strand
ATGACATTGGAACAACATTGTAGGTCTGCTACTTTACCAGCAAATGCCTTGCTTACGTTAATTATGACTAATCCATCATTTAAAGGAGACTAAGCGACACATAACTTGCCGGTGGATGCTTTGCACATGTCGTCCCATTCTTTATAGATTCTTCACCATAATGGGATTTTACTGCAAGGCCATTTCATGCTTGTTTGGTATTCCAAAGACTTACAATAAATACCAAATAACAGCATGATTCCTCACCTGTGGGCTGACCAAAATGCAAAAGTTGGTTTGCATGCTTGCACTCTGCACTCAAGATATAGTGTGAGTTGTGAGTAAACTAAGTCATTTGAGAGAACATTGCAACTTGAGTCAATAATTAAGAAATCTAATGCTATTCATTGTTAAGTGAAAGTGAAAGTGAAAGTTTCAGTAATGTACATAAAAAATGTGTGTGCATGAGCCTACCAATACCTGCTACCATTGGAAAAGGCATATTTTCAGTGTGGGAGGGGAATTTGATAAGGCATTATAATACTTTACAATCATTGCAAAACTGATTAGAATTGTCATAAAATCAAAATCTTTGACCTCTGAACTTTAACAAAATACTTACTCTCCTTCCAAATTTCACAAACACTACTGTGTCAGATACTGCATTAAATATTGATATACAATAAATGTACTTATGGTACCAGTTATTTTTCAGCTCAAGGTAAATCTGCCTATATAAACCTAGACCCATTTTCCCTTGTTTTCCTGAAAGTTGTACACCAAATTACTTTCAGCATTCATAGTGATAATCACTATTTCTGGTTGAATCTGTTTTGAAAATGGTGTAATACTAGTGAATGCCTACCACATGTCTGAATTTGAGAGTAAATGAGTCATATTTGAATGTACTATCAATGTTACAAGTCAGATGGTGGATGTCAGCAAAAATCACTCTCTTGGACAGTGTCACAGCTGCATGATAAATCATGTCAGCCATACAAGTGCCCAGCTCATCAATCAATCAGACTTGATATCTGAGTCACTGCACCATGCCACAGTGTGACAGGCTGTCATGCCTACCTAAGTCAGGAGGACCATGTCATCATCCTCTCATGAACAGAGCACTGCCATGTCCACAAACCATAGAGAAACATTGGTACAACACTTGTAGGTTATGGAACAAAAAAAATGGGATTAGCATTTGTATGCAAGAAGCAGAGGCCATATCCAATTTGGACATGTGTGCAAAAACTTACCAAATTAGGTCTGTTTTGGTGAGAAGATTTCTGTCTCACCAAATTACTTCCTGGTATTGGTATATCATACCCCATGTTCATTTCAGAACACCTTAGCTATACATTTATTGAAGTATTGGCTGAGAAAATACTGCTGTACAAAGGAGTGATAGAATACTGTAGTTATACTTAGATATGATTTTCTCATTTGCAGCCATAATTCATGGGTTTCAAGCATTGCATTGTGGCCAGTGGAGTTGACTCACAGGCTGAGATACTGTATGTAATCCAGTACCCAGTCACACCAAGTACCCAGTCACTGACTCTCCACAATGGCAGCAACTTATATGCACTCCAAACCTTTGCACAATCTTGAAGAAATAGTGATATAAGGCACATTTAGTATGTACAGTGGCAATCAAAAGTATTGCACAGGTGTTTACAGATGTGAATCTCAACATCTACTCACTCAAATCTCATTCTGTAACTTGATACTTGTAGTGTAGCTTCTTATCTCAAGGTTCATGTATCAAATATTATAAAATGTTGAAATCTGCATCTTAGGGATAGAGAATACCAAAAAGTATGATTTACTTGTCCCCAGGGAGACATCCAAAAAATCTGAAAATATTTGAGGGAATAGTTCCCAATAATAAGAACAACATATATTTTGTGACAGAAATTAATAGGCAGGTCCCTGAGATACAGAGCCTGCAAAACATGATTTCAGTGTAAATATTTTTGAAACTTGGGGAAAGGGTAGAGAACTAAATTCTCTTTCAAACAGTATAATTTCCAAGCTACCTCAATGTCTCAAATATTCAAAAATTGCAATATACCATAAGGTGACTGGGTTTCTGATGATGTAGAGTAGGCTGAGATCAGAATTGGCAGATTACTATGCAGACCTGACCCAAAGCTCACCTTGCTTAACCCCTCCCCTAACATTCACATTATCAGAACAACCAGCCTATACACACAGCTGCTGAAAGTCAGAGGTGATTGGTTGATCATAGGCATTTTCCTCAGCACTCAGCATCTACAGTGTCACTGGTTATTGGAATGCCTCATATCTGCAGTAGAGTAGCTTAGAATGTGTTAGCACTAGAAACTTGCCTATAAATTGTTTTGTTCACAACAAGAAAGACAAGTTTACATACACTAATATGGAGCTGAATTTTAAAAAAGCACTGGAATGCCCTTACACTCAGCCAGAATTCACAGTTTTGGATTTCTATGCAGGAGCTATTTGGCATCCATAATGGAGGAAAGTAGGAAATCAAATGACTCCAATATGCTCAATATGGGCCCATTGCATGAAAAAGTTGCAAAGCATACTGTGATAATTATTCCCAACCCTGATCTTCTCATTCATTCAAATGCATCTTATGAATTAGGAATCATGAGTGAGAAGCAATGGTATTGACCTGGTGCAGTACAGAAAATTCTGTGCATTATTGAAACACCTCCATTTATTAGAGAACTCTTAGTTGTATTTTTCAAGGAAGCACTTGAAACCTAAAAGCAATTTACATCTGAGTTTTCATCTGGTGGACTTGCCAATGAAGCTATAGAAGCCAGGTGCAACTTAGCCTGGATGCCTACCACAAATGATGTCAATTAAGCAATCCTCATGTTTACATGAGAGCTAAGCCTCACTCTACAATTTAATGCTCACACAACATACCACCATAAAAACCACACAAAAGAGTTTATGAGCCAGGATTTTACAGAGGATGGTCTCCAGTTTATTCAAGGAGAGGCAAGAAACATAGGTAAAATAGGATGGGAGACACAAGAAAAGAATCCCTCATGGGCCATGAACTAAAAATTGTTGCTCAACACAAACAGAAAGATGCAGAGAAGGCACTGCTAGCTACTAAAAGGCTGCTGATAAAAAGGCTCACATGTCTCTCAAATTACTCTTATATTTGAGAAGGATGTAATTGAAGGGCTACAAGCTACAAAACTTCAGGACTAAATCAATGTTTTTGAGTATGCTGGAGCCTCTCTTCCTAAAAGGAAAGAAATGACATAGGTGAAGGAGAAAAAAGAAGCTTTGAAAAATGTGATTGACAGCTACATGAATGGACTGTGGAATCCATTAAATCAGCCAGTTGAAAATATTTGCTGGAATGTGCTTGAAGATATTTTGGAAGATGACAATGAGTATGACTTGGATATCAAAAAGGATGGCTTGGACTTATTGCCATTGCCAATTGATACTTTGCAAGCATATATTCTGTTAGAAATTGAAACTTCTCATGTTCCAGCACCCAGAGTGACTATGTCTCTGCTTATCCTTGGCAAAGATGCCATTGATAAATTAAAAAGTGGAAACTTCAAGAGCAGTATGATCTATTTGCATCTGCTGGTGCTCCTCTCCCCAGGCAGAAGACAGATGTGAAACATGTGAAAGAAAAGAAGGCATTAAGAAATGCAATTAATGACCTTGAACTTGGACTGTGGAATATCCCAGAAGATTTTACTTAAAAAAGCAGCTAAGATATGGCTGATACCATGGAGAAAGACTTATGAGAATGACTCAGGTCTTGGTGAGAACATGTAGATAGAACATTGTATATAGTATTAATATTGTATATATGAACAATCTTATGATATGGAATGAATCTACAGATATTAAGCTTCAAGAATCACCTAATTTTATGTTCTACAGTGTATTGGCACTCCTTGACAGTCCACTGTAATTTCTCACCTGTCAAGACTCATTCCCAAAGGTACATAGGAACTAGAGGTTGTAGGCTATGATTGCATATCATATCCACGATCTCTTCCGACACTTTCCAACATTTCTGAATCATCTTCTGATATGCTTCCGACTATTTCTGCCTGTTTCCATTCTTGCTTATCTCTGAACTATTGTCTTGATCCTATGACTCGTATTTATACAATACCATTACTACAAACACTTCTGCTCAGATATGTTTCTGCTTTCACTTCTGCTACTTTTATTATATGTCAAGGACTCTTATTATTCCTTGTCTCCATAGTGTTGCTACTTCTGCTTTCATTATTACAATTAGCGATACTAGTATTTAAGTAGCTCAGTTCTGTACCCTAGACTCCAATTCAAATATCAACTAAGATCCCACCTAGTCTTCCAACTAAGTTATAAGTCTCTTCACTTTCCAACCTCCAACTCCTTTCCAACTTTCCTTCTAGTTGACTTATGTTGACTAGTCTTACCTTGCTCTTGACACTAGACTTGGTCTCTAGTTGTCAAACCCCTAAGTTGTCTCCGATGAATTTCCAACCCCACAGTACTTTCTTCTGATGTGTGGACCATGTTTAAGTTAGAACCCATAAGAACTGGAAGGGCACAGCACATAAGCTGAAGCCAACAGTTATTATCTGTAGCATTATGGTTGGAACTCCTTCCGACATTACTTCTGACATTTTCTGACGTAGTGCTATTGTAACCTACATCCTCTAGTTCCTATTCACCTTTGAGAACGAGTCTTGACATTGCAGTACATCAGAAAATCTTGGATGTAATGTCAGAAGGAGTTCTGACTGTAATGCTACAGATAAGAACCATTGGCTTCAGCTTATGTGCTGTGCCCTTCCAGTTCTCATGGGTTCTAACTTGAAACATGGTCCACATATTGGAAGAAAGTACTGTAGGGTCAGAAAGTTGTCAGAAACAACTTGGATGGTTGACAACTAGAGGCTAAGTCTAGTGTCAAGAGCAAGGTAAGACTAGTCAACATAAGTCAACTAGAAGGGAAGTCAGAATATAAAGGGGACTTAGAACTTAGTTGAGAGACTAGGTGGAATCTTAGTCAATATTCAGATTGGAGACTAGGGTACAGAACTGGGCTACTTAAATACAGGTATCACTAATTGTAGTAATGAAAACAGAAGTAGCAACACTATGGATATGAGGAATAATAAGAGTCCTTGACACATAATAAAAGTAGCAGAAGTGGAAATGGAAGGGTATCAAAGTGGAAGTGTTCATGGAAACAGTATTGTATAAGTAATTGCCATATGATCAAAGCAATAGTTCAGAGTTTAGCAAGGAGTGGAAAGGGTTGGAAGCATACTGGAAATGTGGTGGAATGTCAGAAAGGTGTCAGAAGAAATTGTGGCTGTGACATCACCACTCTGTCTCTGGTCTTCAAAATTGGTACACAGCTGCTTATGCATGGTATCTATGCCTAGTATAAAGATGGGAATATTCAGGCAAGCTCTGGAGAAGATATCCTGATGTATACATCAAATTGTGCAAAAAAAAAACAGAATTTAATAGTTTTTATTTTCCCTAATCATATGCCTTCCACAATGAGTATGATCCTTACAAAAATATTACAGGTATATACTACTCTAAGATGCATTTGTACCAGTTTTTGAGGCAAGCTGAGCTAAGCTAAGGGTGAAATAATTTGGAAGGAATCAATAAGCATTCAAGCATGACAGAATGTGTGCATCACCTGTTCTCAATGCTGATCACATCATACTCCCACCAAAAACCTTCCTTCTTTCTACTCCCTCAGGCCAAAGAGAATTTTGAAGTTGAGCTTGATGGAGGAGGATGAGGTAGAGGCAGAGGAGGACAAGAAGGATGACAACAACAATGAAGGCAATTGTCACAGTAGTGATGAGGACAGTTGATGGGCAAGATAGGACATGAGGATGGAAAAATAACACATGTCACAACTGTGTCAAGGAGTGAATTTTGTGACAAAATGATGCTCTTTAATGCACATCAAATTTAACTGCCTTCTTGACCTCCATAGGCTTTAAAAACTCTAGGGTCTATTCCAGACATGTTAATTGAAAAATTTGTCAAGTTTTTATTTAAGATTTATTATTTTGTATGCTGTAATTCGAAAATTTCAATTATCTGTGACAAGGAGTACCGGTACACTGTAACTCCAAGTATTGGACTCAGGAACGACGTAAAGATTCGTGTGACACAAATTTGAGCCAAACCCGGGTTTGTTTGCGCCGAATTTGGACTGCGGCGTTATCGGGAATTCCCACTCCCCATATATAGTGAACGGCAACCTCTTGGGTCGAAAGATATTCCAAATTTCCCACCATTTTTATCTTTGGGAAACTGTGTGGGAAACTGTGTGGGAAACATTGCAACCTGTGAGGATCTGTTGGGTTTTGTAAGTACTCACTTTTAAGTATGTTCAAGAAAACTGAATCTTATACCCTCTATGCAACCCATCTCGATTGCGCTACGGTATATAATATCTTGATTCTAAATTTTTCCAATGCATTGCACGCTTTCGAATGACTTGGGCGTTAGGTTGCAAGTGCTGGTACCATTTCGCAATCAGCGAGATTCTGAAGTCAATCTCACACCGTTATCGATCCAGAAATAGGTAATGATGGTACTAGTTACTTTGGGTGACCACATCAAGTTGCGCCATAGCGCTCTGATATGATGTCCTTGAAAGTTCATTACTGAGCAACTGCTGTCGCTGACATAAACTCCCTTTAAATAACATATATACGGTACGACGACATAAACAATAACACGGATAGCAATGGCAATCAGTATCGTCAGCGAGGATGAAGGAGAAGCGGAGGTTCTCGAGGAATTCGATGCAAGCAGAGGACCTTCCATCCTAGGCGCGCCAGTCGAGAAGGTGCTAGATGGATTCCGTTTCATGAACTGCATATCGTTGTATACTGATACAGAGATCCTCAATAGATCAACCCTCTTGGTCGACAGGTTACTATGTTATCGGCTACAATGCTGAATATTGGTCAAATCACAGGGTAAGGTACCAAAGGATTGTGTTCGAGGACGTCCTTGTCCACCGAATTTGCTGATAATTTTCTTGAAGATCCGGGATATACGCTGTGCCTGGAACTATCCTCAGTTCAGTCGGGTCGATTGGGTTACTTCTCGCATTTTGGATTATAGCGCCTGCCTTCGCGTTTGGTTCGTAGACTTGCAAACATCACTCACAGTTCTCTCTCATTCACATAACATCTAACTTCTTCAGCGGGTCTTGAACTTTATAGCGAGCTTGCATCGATGTTTCCGCGTCGGTCCGGAGCTGAAGTTGTCTACCTTGAGCAAGCTTATCCTAGACCGAGATTTCTTGTTTCTAGCGCCTTCGCTGTCACCACAGTGCTAATGTCGTAAGTCAGATTTGCGTATTGTTCATAACATTATAATATTAATGATTGCATCATATTAGCTTCAGCGCATCTAATGCTGTTGTATTTGCTCAATACTTCTTAACTGCCTTCGACATTCCGGTCACCCCTTCTCGTCAAACTTCAGTCGCACTAGCGGTTGTATTTGTAACAGTAGGATGTGTGCTATCGAAATCGAATTGGTATACATTCTTTTCTAATGGCTTCTTTACAGGTGTGGGCATTTCAACGAAATGGTCCTTACGGGCTGTTAATGTGTTGACGATGGCCAAGATTGCTTCACTGATATTGTGAGGTCACATTATCGGCGCACACTTTCATCTTCTGATTTCATATATTTAGCATGGTCACTACAGGCATCGCTGTGCTATGTGGACTTACCCGCGTTGAAGATCCATTTGCGAACTTCCGTGATCCTTTTGAGGGCAGCACCTCCAACCTAAATGCTATTGCAACTGCTTTTGTACGTCCTATTCTTCTTATAACCCGCAAAATTCAGACTAAGTAACATGGTCTTCCGTGAAGGTGAAAGCCAATCATGCATTTATTGGTTATCATAATGCGTTCAATGTACTTGGGGAAGTGAAAGGCTCCAATCCGGTTAGAACTGTCAAGAGAGCCGGAATATTGTCTTTGTCTTTGGTGACTCTTCTATTCCTATTCATCAATATTGCATATATTGCCGCCATCCCTCGCGAAGATATCCGTAATTCTGGGCAGCTCGTTGCGGCACTTTTCTTTCGTCGCGTATTCGGCCCAACAGTTGGAACTAGGATATTTCCGTTATTGGTTGCTTGCAGTTGCTTTGGTAATATCGTAGGTCATCTCTGTTCGTCGGATTACAATATATTCTGATTTCCGCGAACTACATAGATCGCCGTGGTAAGTCCCAGTTACTTTCCACTGCTCGCAAGCTAATGCAAACTGAAGACTATAGGTCAGGTATGCCAGAGCTCCTGCTTTCTTCTGAATTCCTCTGATTAGAATATGTTTCTTCAGGCACGAATAATTCGTGAAGTAGCGAGACAAGGGTTACTGCCATACCCTAGCTTCTTCTCTTCGACAAAACCATTCGGAACTCCTCTGGGACCAGTTGCTCTGAAAGGTGCTCTCACGTACTTGGTCATACTAGCAATACCAGCCAAAGATGCCTTCAATTTCGTTCTGGATCTTGCTTCTTATCCTCACCTGGTAAATAATTCTTTTGCTTGGATGATTGGTCGAAGTACAAATATTCTTTGATAGGTATTTCAATGTGCAATGTCCGTAGGAGTGTGGGTTTTACGCAAAAGAAGGAGTGCAGAAGGGATACCGCCATCGCCCTTTCAAGCACGGAACATCCTTGTTGTCCTTTATCTGCTCTCGTGTGTGTTTCTTCTTGTCATGCCTTGGTGAGTTTTGTTGTCGGAAGAAAGCACAAGACTCTGTTTCACATTCCTATTCATAAAGGGTTCCTCCAGAGCCAGGGCATGCAGATGTTTCCTTCTGGTATGCCACGTGCGTTATTTCAATTCTCATGGAGAATTCTTAGATGGTTTACTCCATATAATCACAGTTACTGTGTGGCAGGATTGGCTCTTCTTCTGGTATGTAGCACGCATTTCTAAGGATCGATGTTGCATTCTGAAGGGGATTTAAAGTGTTGCGGGATCTATTACTGGTTCTGGATTATCGTGCTGCCAAAGTTCGGAGGGTATGAGATCGTAGAAGAAGTTGAAGAGCTGGCTGACGGTGCCAGAAATGCCCGCCTAGTACGTCGATACAAGAATACAGGTAACTCGGAGCGAGATCCTCTCATCGGGGATTCTCGTTGAGAGGACTTCTCTTAGAATTGGGGAGTTGCAAATTGCTTCGACGTTATGTACACGTGCATCAAGCATGAGTACACCTTCAACATAGAGTTATCGATAATGTAGCTGTAGCGATATGTACTATGTGCAATTATAACAATGACACCTACTGACAAGTTCAGATATAAAGTGTCCTTGACTCCTGAATGATACATTTCAAATATTTACTAGTCAATAAATATGGTTACAATGCTTCTGCACACATGATGGTACGTTGGGTTTAAGGCTGAGCTGCAAACCAAGGACGCGTGATAGCACAAATAATTACAAAATAGATAACAGCTAGACTATGAGTAGGGGTTGAGATCATTATCAATAGAAAATTTTAACGAGTGCGACGATAGTAATGTACAAGCAATGCCAGAAAACAAACGATTGAGACCAAGCGGATCCGGAAAGCAATATACAGATATGAAGTACAATCTAGGAGGATCCAGTATCAGAAGCTGAATTAGTCCGTGCGCGAGCGGTAGCCACTTGTCTCTCAGACTCCCAACGAGCCAGCTCCTCCCTGAGACTCTCGACTCGCACTTCGCTCACGGGATGTGCAGATCCCATAATGCGCCTTGCAAGGCTTGACGTATTCGCAGACTGGGATTCCAGCTGCTCTTGTCGCGAGGCAGAGCATTCCACTGCAGAAGAATGTCGGGTCTCCCAGAACTTGACTGCGTCTCGCGCATCAAAACCTGCATGTGCAAGTAATCTGGTGGCAGATTGGTAAGTAAGACTCATAGTAGAGAATGTATGAAACTAACCTTGCGGACACAACATCAGCCTCCACTTCCTGTTTCATGCTGGTACAGTACTCTCCTACACGCACCAACTCCCCAGACCCTACTTTCCCTAGTTGAGCGACGGCATCATTGACGAAAGGCCCGAAAAGCATCGTTATAGGGAAGATTAACACTCTGATGACATCAGAAGCGATAGACAAAGTCCCTGGGATGATCACGGAGCCAGACGACAGCGTCTCTAGGTGGTGCGACAACACCAAATGAGATAGCTCATGGGCAAGGAGGATCGCGAGTTCTGTCGTTTGTTCTGGGGTAGGAGTAGGGTGCAGGGGTCTTGAAGGCGACGAATAGAATAATCGAGACCACCATGAACGTTCAACTGGAGGAGGGGTATTGTATTCGGGAGGCATTTTCGCGAAGATGTCATCCAAGAATCCAGAATATACCACAATTCCGCCCCCGCCATCAGGTCCAAATCCGTATGAGAAGGCGTTGGATGAATCTGGCTTATCCACTACAAGTAGGGAGTATGGTGGTCCAGGAATATGATGGGGAACAGGTTGGATTTTCCGTTCGCACAAGCTCTCGCAGAACCATCGGAGATACTCCGAGGCGCGTGGTCGAGGACGAAGAGGGTATTCAGCCGGCGGTGGAAGGGGTTTTCCGTCTTTACCACCATCAAGCCATTCGGGACACATTTCCGGCTCTCTAGCAAGAATGGGAATCGTGGTTTCCAGCCTCCGCATGGTATCGTTGACCCACTTGTATCTCCAGTCAGTGGGAGAGACGATCCTTGGCGGACCGTCTTCTGCTAGAATCTTGCCCACAGCATCGTACCAGCCTTGACCCGCAAGCTGGTTTGCTATTTCATCCTCCTCCTCTGGAGAAAGGATGATCATCCGCCATCTATCGAAAAAATGATCTCAGCCATAATTACTTAGAGATGTAGAGCACCACACAAACCTCCCGGTCAACGGTGTTCTTTCTAGACTTGCTATGATAGTAGCCCAGAATAAAGTGAATGGAACGAGGAATATGAAATGCAAGAACAGGGTATTTTTCCGGATCCGATTCAGGGTATTGGTCGTTTTCTCCTCTGATGTAGAGACACCATGAATAGCCGCGTGCTTGAGTTTACGACGTGACTTGTGGTTTTTAATTAAAAGTATAGGAAATAATGTTAATGCGATGCGACTAGCTGTTCGTGCCAGCTCGAAGGCGGTTGATGTCTATCAGATTATCAGCATGAGGACACAGGACAGATTACGTCGATGGGCATACCTTGAGCATTGCTGCAAATAGAGGGATCAGAGGTCCGCCTTGATTTCGAGGTGTCGAATGAAAACCCATGGAAGTCCCAGATGTTGAGAAAGGCCCATTGTAGAGTAAATTCCGAGGCCATTCAACCCGGGGGTCTGGCCGTTGCGCAATCGACGAGTATCCTCCAGGCGAGCGGTTGGTTTTCCATGGTCCTTGGGGTAAAAGAGAGACGGTGGCTAGAGAGCGGTAACAAGGCTGCTGTCCCCGAGGACGCAACACCAGCTTGGAGGTACTGCGTGTCAGTGGCCGCAACATTGTACATTGTAGAACATATGAAAGTGGCATTTGAAGGCTGCGCCTTCCACAACAAAACCCCTGCACGTGCATCGCGACCAATGGGAGAGTTGGCGGAGTCACAGAACGGTTCTCGGCTGTACTCCAATATAAAAGCGAGATAATCTTCTTTGCAACTCCTTTGAGCCTGACAGTTGTTGATGCGCGCGATTGCGAGGTCCACGGAAGTATCAGGATCGACGCAGTATATTTACAATTGGGATGACTACGATAAGGTGCTCATGTCGTTACAAATGAAGTATGGGCGAGTCTACGTGTTAGTATGTGTTCATGGGAAGGAGATTCAAGAAATGAAAGAGGCCTCGTTGTAGAGAAGTCCCTCTACTTCGACACCTTCAGATAACCCTGGCGCCAACGACTCAGGTCCTTTGATGGAGAGCGTTGTAGGATTGAGCCACTGTCATATTCGGTTATCAGCTGCCGCTACCAGGCGAAGTATATGAAGACTCACTTGATAGATGTATGGCTTCGTGCCCGCAACATAGTTGACCGCCATCTTGATAACATATGGAATCTCTGCGAGGACGTCGACTTTCTCGATGAGGCCTTTCGGGTGCTCGACATCTCCCAAGTCAACCTGAAGGCTGGCCTCAACTACTCCCGGGGCGTCCGGAACTATTGAAGGGCCTTTCCATTCGAACAGAATCTCCGTTGGCTTGTCATAGCCAGTGTCGGGATCTGGAATAGGCTTCAACTTCGTGGCTTGCGACACCACCGACGAAGCGGACTCCTCTCCGGGCCACTTAGTAGCCGCCGTCACAGTCGCCAGTTTGTTGCCCACAACCAACGATCCAATGTTCACAACTACACCTCCCGAGCCGTTGCCCTTCTTCCCGTAAGAGTCCAGGGTCGTAAACTCCATTTGGATAGCAGAGACGCCTCCAAGTTGTGGGCTTTGGAAGTGACCAAAGGTCCACGCCGACGCAACGAGGTTGGGGCGCATGCCCTGTATCGCATGCACGAACATGCCAGGACCAGCGATGCTCTCGGCCTTGCCGTTGCTGATGATGGCGCCGGTGGCTTTGAAGCGCGGCCAGAAGCGATGGATCACATATCCGTCGGCTTTCTTGGTGTCTGTACCGAAGTACGAGTACCCTCCTTCGGGGCCTTTGCCGACCTTGAAGCCAGGAACAGATGCGGGGCGGGAAAGCTCAAGAGAGACTTGTAGGTCGGTGCCAAGGTTGGCGCGAATGGTGTAGGATTCAGGGTACTCGGAGCCCGGATTAGACTTGTACGTAATGCTGAACTCATCAGCCTTGCTGGACCTCTTGTCCAGCCCAGGGGGTGGGGTGACAAAGTTGCTGACATTAACGGATTTCCATATCGTTTCGCCCGTCTTAGGGTTGAAGATCTTGCAGGTAAACTGAATAGTAGGGTACCAGACGCTGCATGTTTGCGTTGTGAGCTCCAGAACGTGGATACGATCGATGGAAAGATCCCCACCCAACTGCAGAATGGATCACCTGGCACATCACCGATGTCCCATCTTCAGCGATAGTATACCATATTTGTGTCTCGGTGACGAAACCGCCTGCACAGAGCCATTCGGTATCCTTGGGCTCGAGCTCGCCGAAGAGCTCAGACTCCGGGAACTTGTCGCTGACGGAGTGAAAGTTAGGGGCGTGCGGGTCAACCGGCGGTGATGTTCTGGGAAACTATCAGGATGCGGTACCGTGAAAGTCATGGTAGTAGTGTACTTACGAGAATATCGAGGAGAACATGGTGGTAGGAGAAGAATAAGAGGGAGTCGTTTGTATAACCAGATCCAAGCCCTCGCGCCCCCGAGTGACCCTGTTGGTATATTTGGTTCCGCCGGCACATGGGCCCAGCAGCGAACGCCTAACTTGACATGACCTCATGCCAATAGCCTCACGCTCCATTACAGGAAAGACCGTACCAGGCCGTATTCTATTTTCAAACATATATGGTGTTCGAACAAGACAAAGCTCATCCTAAAACAAGGGAACTAAAGTACTGTGCATTGACCGGAAAATCCCTGAATATTGTTTCGTAATTCCACAGTCAAGATATGCATCAGAACATTGCGTAACTTCATGATCGTCGAGCGGCGTAGACCAAGCCTAGATGATAGACTAGCTACATAATGTTCACGACGAGCCTCGAGGGGCATGTCCGAAGAATTGCGAAGATCCGTTCGATTCCGAAGCCATGCTTCGCCTCGCCCCACAAAGGCACCAAAATCCAATTCTTCGCTCAATCAGCCGATATCCGGTAGAACTGCTACCACCCATTTCATGCTGATTCTTATAGAAATTTCCGCAAGTGGCACCTACTGGCACCCGTGGAAGAATAAATTTGTCCCGCAAAAAAAAGGTTGCTAATTACATCCAATTGGCAATGCCATTGACATTGAGATAAAATAAAAAATAGGGGAACCGCATCATTGACTCGATCAGCATCCCTCCAAAATTTCGGGCAGATTCACTGACCACAGTGCATTGTTAAGTGTACATCGAGGACTTAGAGTGTACCATCCTAACCAGCTCGTTCGCTAAAGCTGGAGTTAAATAAGTACGCAATCCGGAATGCGACAGACGGAATCCCAACAATTGTCATATAGTTATGACTGTGGTCTGTCCGGTGAACCATCTGGTTCTTGACTGCGCTGTCGTTTGGCCGGGCGCACATCTTTCAGGTCGACACCTAACGATCTGGCCATCTCTGCTACACCAATCCACGAATGTGGTGTGCTACTTCCTGCACTATGCGGAGGCTCGCTTGGAGTTGCAGGTGGAGGAGGCTGAGACCGCGGCTAGCAAACACAATCAGCGTCGAAGGATTCTGAACAGGCAATGCATTTACCGGTGGAGGAGACGCTCCGCCATCGGAGTCATACGCCCACGAGAAGTCTTCGTCGGCATTGTCTGTCTCACCAGCAGGAACGGTATTCGGCCCTTGGCCTGAGCTGGCGATGGGTGTGTCCTCTCTGCCGGTGGTTATCGTCTTCTCAAATCTGAGTAAGCCATCCTGCAGCGCTTCCATAAGTTGTTTGTTCTGGGATACCTTCAGCGTCGAAGGGTTTTGCACGGGGATGCCTTGCGGCCAGCCGACAAGTTGCACACCGTATATGTCGAGCCTTTCGTGGTTGGTCCACTTCATCTCAGAGTTGCGAATGCCGCTTACTGATCTAAAACATGTTATCATTAGCTTATTATGGGATATGGGACCATCTTACATACCTTAGTGCTTTACGGACTTCATCATATAGTTCAAGTTTCAACGACCTCGCGTCGCCATGTTTTGCCGGTGGTGGTGTGGCGGAGGTACTTGGACTTCTAAAGTGCTCGCCTGTATTTTGTAGTTGCTGTCGCCTTTTTACACACTGACTCCTGAACGCTTTGGCCCCGTTCTCTCCACCACTTCTCATGCCCCGCCAGAACTCGCGGCCCACGACGGAGCCTCCAAGAAACCCGCCGTCATTCGGGTCATGCGGATCCACAGCGAGTAGAAAAGACTGCACTCCTGATGTTTCAGAGAGGGATTCCAGCACGCGGGATGTGTCGCAGAGGACGGATCGTACTGCAAAGGGAATCAGAGTATGGCATTAAACCAGTAATTAAGGACTCACCTTGAGCACACCTTTCATCTGATGTCGACGGCTCCGAAGATGAGGATGGCTGGAAGAGATACTTAGCATGCCACTGCGCGATGTATCGTCTTGTCTATGCAGGAGTCACGTCAGAATAAATACAACGCGCGGCAACTGTCTCTAGAGACCTCTTCGTATGGTCGAAGTTCCCGTTCCGCAAAAGCTCGAATATCAGCCAAGCACTTGTCCATGAAGGTATCCAGTCGCTCAAGGAAAAGCTCATCCCTCTGCCCCGCATCGTGTGACGCGAACTCGTGCATGCTATCGATGGAATTTGGTCTTAATCACAGAGTAACAGTCTGAGTAATGGCGCTTCAATTCGTAGATATTGTTCCGGAAACTGTATTCAGAGAAGATATAATGAGACAAAGCAGATATTTGGCAGCGTGGGGTTCCGTCGACGACGGCAGCGACAGTGAAGCGCTCTAACAAGAAATGTGATGTTCTATTTCTTGTTCTGCATATAAACACGTGATCACAAAAGTCCTCTCTTCACTTCGACTTTCGCCATGGGGCGAACAAGGACCAAGAAAAAAGCAGCGTCCAAAGCCACTGACCCCCCGGTGCAGCATGCCGCCGCGTCAAATGCGCCCTCCCCGGAGGCTCTTCTTGCAAAAGCTCAGTCTCTGATCGTGGAATGTGATTATGAACTCGCTATGCGTTTCGCGGAAAGGATACTGGAGCAACAACCTGCGAATGCTGAGGCGAAGGAGATCTGTGGGGTTGCGATGCTGGAAACAGGGGACATCGAGGGCGCAAAAGAGGTACGCACAACTACTATTCGTAAAATTTTCAGAGCTAAATGATCGTAGGCTTTTCTCTCGCTGCTGCCGCCTAATCCCGATGCTCCCTCACCCCCACCTCCATCTGCTCACCTTTATCTTGCGCAACTAAGTGATGATGACCCTCGATTGGCGTTAAAACATTACCAGGCTGCCGTCGACATTCTCATAGCCCAACTGAAGGGCAAAGATCGCGCCGTCGATGACACCGGGAACGACGAGGCCGAGTTCAAGAACAGCATTGTTCGAGCGCTCGTTGGGCAGGTGGAGATTTGGATGGATCCTTCGTATGATCTTTGGTACGTCTTAAATCTTGCTTAGTATGATTCTGGCGGTTCTGATGGTCGAGTAGCTTTGAGCCAGAGGCGGAGAAGACGTGTGAGGATCTGCTGAATGTTGCTCTGCAGACCGACCCGGGCAACGCGGAGGCGCTGCAAACACTAGCATCGGTCAGGATGTCTCAGCAAAGGCCGGATGATGCCAAAAAATGCCTAGAGGAGGCATGGACGGCGTGGAAAGATCTTGATTTGGGTCAGTCAACTACTACCTGGTTCCCTCACATTTTCTGAAATTATTGTCGTAGATGATCCCAGACTACCACCAATACCGACACGGCTGATCCTGGTGAAGCTGTTTATTGAATTGTCGCTATATACCCCCGCACTGCTAGTGCTTCACGGCGTCATGGCAGCGGACGACCAGGAGGTCGAGGCTTGGTATCTCGAAGGATGGTGCTTCTTCCTGATGTCGGAACAGGCACAGGAGAGCGGCGGAAAACTGGACGATTTGACATGGCAGGAGCTGGCGAAAGACTCAAGAGACTGCCTCGAGACATGTCAAGTGGTATGCTTTATGCCTCGCGTTCTTTGACTTTTGATCTAATTATTCCGTACAGCTTCATACTAACCAGGAGCACCCTGACACACCTCTTCTCGAGCACGTGAAGGAGCTGATATCGAAGTTGGAAGCATTGGGTGTCGCCGCGTCTCCTCTGGACGAGGGCGATGACGGTGAGGGCGAGGGATGGGAGGATATTGACGGAAGTGAGGATGAGGATGAGGATGTGGAGATGGAGTAGATAATTCACCGGTTTCTGGTTAATTGGTGGATATACATATAAAAGTAATTTACGACATAGCAGAAGATTGATTCGCGATTTATTGCCTCCGGAGGAGAAAAAGCCAGCCGCGAGGCATCCTTGTGTTGTGATGTTGAGGAAATACCGCGCGGGCCCACCTAAATGCAGCAGGAGCAGACACCAAACTGGCAGCACGCCTCACGTCCCACCCGAAATGAACAACTCGCAGTGGTGACTCCTTCCGCCTTCTTTTTCTCCTGGTCCGTCTCGTCTCATTCACGATATCATGGCAAAGTTACGACGCGACACGGCACAATCGGACACCCAGTACTTCCCGCCCCAAGCTAGGCCCTTGCGCATCGTGGCCTCGGGCACGCTCTTCCTCACCCACACGCTCTCCATCCCAAATCATCCCGCGCCATCTGCCGTCGTACGCGCGCATTCCGTGGAGAAGATAAGAGGGGGCTCCGCCAATACTGTAAGAGCCATTTTCCGGATGTGGGGACGTACTGACCCCCTGTGCTATAGTTATTGTCTCTATTAGCCCAGTTCCCTACAGTGGAAGCCGTGCTCGTGGCCTCGCTGGGCGGAAACGATGAGGGACAGATGATCCTGCGAGATCTGGAAAATGAAGGCGTAATGACACGTTATTGCAAGGTGTGGAAGGGCGCCGGTGTGCCCAGCGCCTGGGTGCTGCATTCAGGTTGGCACTACTGCTCTCATCGCGGTCTACCTTTGCAAGCTTACGTGCCATTTCGTTTCTTACAGCCGATGGCGACACGCGCACCGTCGTGAACCACAACCCCCTGCCCGATATCACCCACGAGGATTTCATATCTTTACTAGGGCCTCTCCTCGCACCAGAAAACTACCCTGTACTATCTCCCACCCATAGTCCGACTCTCCCAAAGGACCCATCTGCTTCTTCCCTCGCATCCTCGTCATCCACCCCAAGACCATCCCAATCAAATCCCTATCCCCCCACCAATCTCCTCAATCCCAACAGCCCCGCCCCATTCGACTGGCTGCACTTCGAAGGTCGCTCCGTCAAGACTACCCTGAGTAATATCACTGGCCTCGATGGGCTCGCGCGCGAGCGCAAATGGCGGAGCCACTGTGTGTTCAGCGTCGACGTAGGGCGGAAGGGCCGACAGGGCGTCGAAGCGGTGTGACTGTTTCCTGTCGTGGATCTCTCGGGCCCTAAAACTAAAATCACCCATGTCTATTTCCAGCTCATCCCGCATGCAGACGTGATCTTCCTGAACAAGCACTACGCGCAGGCTAATTCACCGCATTACGCGACGACCCCGCGCGCGTTTCTGCTCTCACTGACGTCGATGGCGCCGCCGCACGCGCTGCTTGTCGCGCACTGGGGCTCCGAAGGCGCGGCGGTTCTGTCCCTCCCAACGAAAGAATACTTCCAGAGCTCGGGGTGGGTGGAAGAGCGCCCTCCCCCAGCGCAAAACATGCCCACGCGACAGCGCGCCACCGAAATTAGCCAGGCAGCCTCGACGGAGGTGCAGTCCGTGCGGAGCGGGAGCGAGTTCTGGGCGGGGGCGCGCAGCCGCACGCCATCCTCAAGCGCGTTCACGGCGGGGGGCAGCCAATACATGGCGATGTCGGATCTCGCTGCCTCAAGTGGGATGGGCTCGTTTTCGCACTCACACACGCACTCGAGCGGGCCGACGCACCATCGGAACAGTAATTATACCACGGAGGAGGATGGGGACGATAATGACTCACAGGGGACGGAAACGCCGGGGGGCGAGCCGGAGGACGATGGGGTCGTAGATGAGGTTGGGGCGCAGGATGCGTTTATTGCTGGGATGGTTTATGCGTTGAGTAGGAGGATTATGCCGGGGTCGCCGTATACGCCTTCTTGGAGCGGCGAGGAGACAGGCACGAATTCGGCGGAATCAGAAAGGGGGCGATGGAGGTTGGATGAGTGCTTACGGTAAGCATCACAGTATGCGTTAATTGCGAAAGAAAGTTAATCCGTCGTTTCCTAGATTTGCCACCGAACTCGCTGGCCGTAAATCACGACGGCGGGGTTGGGCCGGACTAGCTGACGAGATGGTCAGAGCGGGCTGGTTTAATACCTGATGGATACTTTGCGATGAACATAGTTTTGGATGACTACCGTTTATGACAATTTATGATCAAGATGGAAGGCTTTTTCTTCATCATCTTTAATACCTTTATTTGCTTCAAGTTGTCGCTGCTTTTTTGCTTTCTTCTCGATGTATTTTACTTCCATCCAACTTAATTGTTCCCCAAAGACTCCACAAATCCAAGGGTGCTTATTACTCCCAATGGCCGAAACTGAACCGCATCTCAGAAGGGGTTGTATATTTATATTGGTGCTGCAAACTCATCTGCAGTGATTTATGCACAACCTCTTACAGCGAGTTGCGCATCTCGGCTCGGCGACGGAACGCGGCAAGTGTGCCGCAGAGACGCGACGCAAATGTTTAACCTGGACGGTCTCGCCAAACAAATGGGTATTCTTGGAATCTTGATTCATGAAGTTGGCCTTTCCCTCAGCCTCCCTGCCATTGCCCGAGTTCTCAGTTTTACCTGACTCCTGACTGTCGTGCTTTCAAACGTCCTCTTGGACACTAAAAGCCATGTTCCACATAGCTCTTTCGGCTCGTGCTGCACAAAATACTCTCTGTCGGCGCATCTCTGTCGCGAAACCTCTCCCAGCATGCACCGCGCTCTTCCACGTCCGCAACCTTGCGTCCTCGGCTCCTCTTTCTCCCTCTTCCTCACCTTCAAAGCTTAAAGAAACCCCTCTCTCCGACGCCAAGCCCAAGCCCAAAGCCAGCACGCCCCTCCGGCGCTCCGCCTCTGCCTCCCTCCCCATCCGCGCCAACCCCACCCCAACACGGGGCGACATCCAAACCGTCTTCACGCTCGCAACTGCCGAGCGGTACCTCCTCTCTCGTCTGCGTGCGCACCCGGACCTCCCCGCCCGCGCGCAGACGCTGCACGAGGCGTGGTGGGTGCCGAAGTGGGGGAAGCCTGGCCGCGAGGGCGAGGTATTCGTGTTCGCGAACGGGAGCTTCGTGTGTTGGGGTCTGGGGGAGGACGACGCGCGCCGCTTTGCAAGGGAGGTGATTGGTCGTGCACCGGGGATTGAGGTGAGCCCGCTGAGGGAAGCGGAGACGGAGGAGCTTGAGTTTGTGCTTGATCCTATCGAGTTAGGTGGTGCGTCTTGGTTTTGCAGCTGATAGGTGACTGACTCTTTTTGTGTATGCGTAGGAATACGAGGCTTCAGGGTGACTTGATTATCCTTGGACAGACTGCACCACTAGATGAGCCCGAGCTACTCCCCGCGAAGCTGCCGCCGATGGCGTTCCCTGAAGAGACGCTCCTAGCGCGGTATGCGTTCTCTCAGGCACTTTCGCGGTCCACCGCGCTTTCCGCCTTGGAGGTCTCGCTGGAGGATTATCTCACCTCGATGGCACTTCTCCCGCACACCTTGCAACAGACGGGGAAACCGGGCATGGGCCGCACGCAGCTCATCAAGAAGCTGGGAGAGCTCATGAAGTTCCGCCAGGGGCTCAACCTGAACCGGGAGAACTTTAGCGACGTGCCCGACTTTTATTGGGCTGTGCCTAGTCTTGAACGTATGACCTCTCTTCCTTTCCGTCTCGTTAATACTTACTATGATGTTTTTGGTAGAATATTTCAAAAGTTTGAGCAATGCCCTGGAAGTGAAGGCGCGGACAGCGTCTGTGAACGATAAAATCACATATGCTGCGGACATCCAGTCGATGCTCCGTCAGCTCCTTACAGAGGTTTGTCCGCACGTTGAAGTGTAGATGAAACTCGTCTCTAACCGAACCATTCTGCTACCAGTCATCAACACACTCCATGGAACTCATCATTATCGCTCTCATCGCCGTGGAAGTTGTCATTGTGCGTTTCTTATCTTCTACCGTGCATTTAGCTCTGTATTGACGAGACTTGCGCAGGCACTCATCCGAGACGGACCTGAACTGTGGCATATGCTTGTGGGGACAGAGGAGGAGAAGGAGAAGATCCCGGATGAGAAGCTGGCGCTCGCCTGATTTCCAGACGTCTATCTGGAGCCTGCATACTTGCTGTTTTAATGGCTCCTTACAGCTTGCCAACAACTCACCCTACTTAACAGCTATTACTACTCATTTGATTGTATCATGGCTTAATAACGAAGCATGGCTCATTACATGCATTAGAAATTGTATGATCTATGCCGCCGCCCTTCTGCAGCGAAGTGCCAGAGCTCTAATTTTCAGTTTGCTCACTCGCACGCCGGAGGTCACCCCTTGTATATGAGAAAGTTTTAACACTGCGTTTGGGCTTTATTGCTTACGAAGATATACGCGTTGAGGGACATGGTTGGTGTCGGAGTCTTATTCGAAATAGTTATTATGCGCCTAAGATTCTTGCAGAGGGCTGGGCGCGCGCTAGACGCGTCGGGTTTGTGACATGTCACATGTCACTGGGCCGTTCGCTGTCAGTGTCGGTCTGGGAGTCTTGACCTACTCCCTACACAACTCAACGAATAGTTGGGCTATTTCATCATGTCCGCCACAAAATCACACGAAGATCCCCGCGATGCTTCTCTTGAGGTGCCCTTCTCGCTCCCTCCCTCCTGGCACGGCGAGTCATCCGGTACGTCTCCTCCGCGCATGTCACATCGTCCTCCATGCTCATGGTGTGTTCGTCATCGCAGACGGCCTTGGGACGTCAGGCATGTTCCTTTCAGGTCTCATTATGGTGACACGCAATAGGTGCGTACGCCCGTTAAACCCCTTAAACTAGTGGGGCTGTGTAAGGGCGGGGGCTTACCTTTCGAACCAGATATCTTGCGTGGCCATCTCTCGTGTTCGGGATCAACGGGCTGATTAACCAGCATCCTTTGCGGCAGAAGGAAGGCGGACCTGGGTGGTCTAACTTGATGTAAGCCTTCACTTCGCAGTCTATGCATTATTCCTCCCTTCTTCGCTTCCTACTGATACGTTAACGCTGACTCTCGGCTCTCTCCATTCCCCAGGCTCTCCGCATCGGCACTCTTTGCATCGTACATCCCTCTGTTTGTTGTCACGGCGCAACCAGCTGCACCCTCTTCGTAGTTTGCTCTCGGAATATTTATGAACATAATACCCTGGACCGTCCACTAGCACTGCTTGGCCCGCCTTCCTCAGAAGCTCTCCTACTCAAGGCAAACATAACTCCTAGGCTCTTGATTACCGACTCTCACTGTCGTAATGCCAGGAATGGCAATATCCGGAAACCAGTCTGTCAGAGCATTTGGGCCAACCAGTCTCAGCTATTTGGTTATCCTCTTTCATCGCCCAGATACAGTAATACTGCTCTGGACTTTTGTTCTTCCTGCTGAGTCATGATGCCCATGCCCTGCGATAATGGAGGCCGTTGCTCACGTTCCTTAATCTTTTGAGCTCAGTACCTACAGATGTAAGTAAATGCACCGCCATGTATAATCTCTCTTCGGTAAAAGCTGGAAGTGCTTTGCCCAAACTTCTTCCTCGCTTCTTCGTGCTTCACTTTCCTTCATGATTCACATCCAGATTTATGTTCTAGATCAGTTCCTTGCTTGGCAAGATTATTCGCTTCTATTTTTAAAACAATCCGATAAGGCGCTCGTCGGTCGATGTCAATGTCACTGCAGTGTTCCTGTTTACTTATTTAATCATTCAGGATCGCTTTGGCGTCTATCTGAAGACTCTTTAGAGCCCGTCAACTTTCCACTGCAGCAGAGCTCCCTGCATATCCTTTTGCAGGAAAGCTATGTGTGCGATTGCGGGGATCACTGTCGGGAGCTGTACTAATGCCTACTAAATGTCTATCCTCTGCAGGTAGGATGATCTGTTGTCAGCAAACGCCACACACCGCAAGGATATTGGACACAAGCGCGCATATATATCCTTGTCCAGGACCTGGATCAGGGACAGTGGGAAAGCGCCCAATTTAATCCCTGGACTCATATAAACTCACCAGCAGGCCGTGGCAGCATCCAGGCAGCATTCCCCCTCCTTTCCCGCTTTTGTTCTTTTACACATTCTTTTGGTTGGCCATTCCCAATGGTGAGCCCAAATTTAAAACCCTTTTAATGCAAGAAAAACACCGGTCTCATCGCAATGCAGCCTTTCATCCCGGGTCAGGATGTCCACCTTATCTCCCGTGGATTTTTGAATATCACCAGCTTCGTACCACAACGAGGCGACACGTTTGCGGAGGAGATCAAGTGCTACAGCCTTCCCTACGGCGGCCTTGGTTTCACCTCGCACGTCCTCACGTATTATGCTATTACATGCCTATGGGCCGGTCGCAGTCCCTTCTGGCCGTTCAGAAAAGTCAAGTATAGCAAGTGGGATCTATTCCTGGGTCTCACGGGCTTAGTGCTGTCGGTCGGGTTGTCGACATTCACCATCGTTATGTGCAAGAATCGATGGCAGCTATTGGTAATCGCCGTCTGGAAAATGAGCATGTCGCTCTTGAATGGAATCACCGCGGTACATGCTGCTGCCGTCGTATTGAGCAGCGGGGGGATAGAGCCAAAGACCGGCAAGACGGCGTGGTGGATCCTGCTATGTATGTTCTTCTATATTCTTGTTCTCCGCGTCCTTGCTAACATCATTTCGCTTTTTTCAGACGTTCCAGGAATGTTTGCCGGAATGTCAGGATTAATGTCCCTCGTCGTGCTGAATTGGGATAAGCCCGGCGTCAGGAAGCTCACCATCTCCTTCTATTGCATAGTCGGCGTTGGCGCGATCGTTTTCGTGATCGGTTTATACCGGGGTATGACGCGGCGTTATCGATATAGGCTCGTAGAAGGGAAGGAAGGCGAAAAAGGGGGAGACGAAGAAAAAGTCTGGTACTGGGGTATTGGAGGCTTTGCTTTCTCCATGACGTTATTCGTTGTCCTGGCGGCCTTCTATGGGGATTGGGCTCTAGGAATAATGGCGAATAACTTGGTGGGTCTGCCGAGCGGAGACAGTGCTGGTCTATTCTGGTCTTATTTTGTTGCGAAACGGTTGACGATGTTTAGTTTGTAATATCCTGTGCGGATCGACGTCTTTCATTGATCGTTATATTTTTCCCTGGAGATTCCATTTGTATGTACTATATAATTCATAATTCAGGGCTCTCTGCAGGCGATTCAGGATGCTGAGATTACAGAAGATAAAATTAACCACAGTTCACTTGGGATGAAGCCATCTACATTAAAGATTAGTGCTGATCGCCAGTGGCCTGCAGATTACCTCTGGATTACCTTGGTCGAATTTGTACCCAGCGGTCAGTCGCAGAAACGGGAATTTACTATATCATGATTAGGGATGATCTGGGGGACGGGCGAGTAACGAGAGCTTTCAACATGTCTCTCATAGTTGACCCCAGAAATGGAAAGCTTACAAAAATCGATGCTAAATCCATTCTATTTTGGGGCTTATTCTATCTAGTATGGTGCATGTCGCTACTCAGCAGATGGGTGCAGCCAAGTTTTGGCCTTGATTTTGACACAGCAAACAATCAAAAATCTGTTCTCCACCTTTTAGTTGAGTTCTTCGTACATTCTGTCTTCCAAATTTTTGCAGATACATCGAGTTACGGAGGCCCAGAAAAAATGAGGCTCGAACCTGAACTTATGGTCCGGTTCAAATTTCAGGCAGGAGGCCCGAACCGAACTCAAAGTCCAGTTCTAGGTTCAGAGAAAATAGTCGCTGAGCCGGACTGAACCGAACTTTCACAGCACTAGATGAGGATCTATTACCCACTTTTCCCAAGTTTTGGGGGGTCATGGATCAAAAATTCAGTAGAGCAAAATCGGCTCGTGGAATTCGGTCCAATAGAGTCTAAATAACAAAATTTTATGGTTATTTGCGGAATCGAGTCCTCGATCCTGTGTATACAAACGGAAGGAGTATTTTTACTGTAGTTCTTCGACGTGTTGGCTAACGCATTGACGGACATAGCCGGTATTTGCACTGGAACCCCCTGGCAAACAGGTGATGCCATGCTCGATCATTACGCGCGCTGCTATCCATAACGGAATCAGCACTTTGTCGTCGATGCCGCAAGGATCCCGCCCGCCGCTCGCGATCACGCCGGGCGTATCCATCCCGCCCGGTGCCCAGGCCCCGATCAACCCGAGCCCGTCGGCCCGCACGCCCTCCCAGTTCCCGTCGTACGCCTTTCAGCTCTCGCCCCCGGCTTACGATGACCCGGCCCTCTCCAATCCCTGGGCGCAGCAGTACCACTGGAACCCGCCCCAGCACAGCGCCCCCCTGCCTGCGGAGCACCCTACTCGCCCGCGCGTGCACTCGATGCATTCCTCGTCGTCGTCCCGCCCCCCGAGCCGGTCGGCGTCCGCTGCGGTGTCTAGTGAGCCGAGCTTTGCGTTCCCCGAGCCGCAGATATATCGCTCCTCGTCGGCCCGTCCTTCTCTGAGTCCACAGACTACTCCGCTTGGCCATCGACCCAGCAGGAGCGACGTCGGCCACAATGGTTCCTTCACTCCTGTTCTGCAACACCATCCCTCCGTGGCGTCCTTCGCCACTGTCTCCTCGTACAACCCCAACACCGACGATGACCACTATGATGCCTATACCTCCGTGCGTGCCATTCCTCTTCTCTTACCCATTACTCACCCACTCCGTGCGCAGTCACACGAGGACCACACAGAATCCATCTCCCGCTCCCTAGCAAACATCGCGTGCGTACCTACCTCCCATCCCACCCATCCCTCACTCATTCCCATCCCCATCTAGCCTTGACTCTGAGGAAGGTCTGATGCGCTTCCAGGCGGGCGACCTCCCAGATTCAGACCAGGAATGGCACCGGCTCGTGCCCCCCGGCGCACGCGACGCCCTCGGGAAGGAGGAGGTCCAGCGGCAGTCCGTCATCTTCGAGGTGGTCAAGTCCGAGCGGGAGTATGTTGCCGATCTCGAAGCCGTGCAGGATGTCCGTCCATTCCTATCTTCATATCCGACCTAAAACTAACTACGCGGGAATGATAGGTCTTCATCCAGGGCCTGCGCAGCGCGTCCCCGCGCATCATCCCCGAGTCCAAGCTCGCGGGCTTCATCAGCGAGGTCTTTGGCAACCTAAACCAGATCCTCGCGCACCACCAGCAGATGCTCGGTGCCCTCTTTTCACGGCAGCGCGACCAGCACCCATTGGTGCAGAGTGTGGCAGATATCGTGCTGGACAGTGCGTGCCCTTTCCCCGTTGCCTTTCTTTTCTTCCCTTTTTGTCCTCGATACCCAATACTAACCCCCCTCCCCCCCCCTTCTTCTCCTCCAGCAACACTCCAAACGACCTTCCGCACCTCCTACGAGACCTACATTAAGCACTACCCCCTCTCCGAATCGCACCACCGCTCGCAGCTCCGCGCCAACCCCGCGTACGCCGCGTTCATCCACAGCGTCTCGGGGGACCCGCGCGTGCGCAAGAGGGATCTGATCACCTTCCTCTCTCGGCCTGTCACCCGTCTACCCAGATTGAATCTGCTGTTGGAGCAGATACTTAAACTCACCCCTGGGGGCGGGGCGGGGAGTGGGGGAGGGGGGCAGGGGGCAAAGGGAGCAGAGGAAGGCCACCCGGACCTGGAAACTCTCCCGATGATCCTGGGCATCTTGAGCGACACGATCAAGAGCACGCAGCCGGGCATTGAAGCGGCGGAGGGAAAGGTCAAGTTCTGGGGGCTGTGCGAGAGCTTGGTATTTCAGAAGGGGGAGATTATCGTGAGTCGCAGTATCTTTGTTTATGTCTTGGTGTTCCTTTCCCTTTTTCTTCGGGGAGGAAGAGCGCTTAATTCGTGCTGGGATCTGATACATGATATGTAGGACATGGACCGCTACGACGAGAGCCGCACACTCGTCTATTCCGGCCCTGTTTCGCGCAAGACGCGCACCGAGACGGGGCTCTCGACAGCGTGGGTAGAGTTGTACGCTGCGCTACTGGATAACTACTGTGCGTTTCCTTGCTCCCTTCTGCATCTTGGGCATGAAAGTCCTAATAAAATGCAACCACACACAGTCCTCCTCACGCGCGAAGAAAAGCGACCCAACCAGCCCGTCCGACGTGTGCTCGTCTCCCGTGTGCGTCCTTCCTCCCCCCCATTCCTCTCCCACTAACACCCCCCCCTTCCCACAGCCAATCCCCCTCCCCTACCTGCGCCTCGGGACCTTCACCTCCTCCCCCGAAACGCGGCGCGAGCGCGCGGACGACAGCCTCCTGCGGTACAATACCATCCCCCTCTACCCGTTCACCATCTACCACGCCTCCGGGCGCGCGACGCGGCGCTATACGCTGTATGCTGCAAGCGAGGGTATGCGACAGAGGTGGAAGGAGAAGATGGTGGATGCGGTAGGGGTGGGGCGGGTGAGGATGGAGGGGAATATGGTGTGTGCTCTTTTTTTGTTTTTGTTTGGGAGTGGGGTTTGATATAGGTGTGTGGGGGGTAGTATTTTGATCCTAGGACGCTCACGGATGGCACGTTTCGTGTGCCGGGGAAGCATGTTGTGTCGGGGACAAGGTTGTTGGGGAAGGTGACGGCTGCGGTGCCGTTTTGTATGTCCCCAGTTTCTCTCTCCATTTACGTCCTGCTCTTGTAATTTACTTCTTACACAACAGACAGTGGCGGAAGACGCTTCCTCGCGATTGCGTGCGTGTCGGGGATCTACGCCTCTCCTTGGGGCGAAGAAAGTGCGTCCTTTTTCTCCCACATATCTCCTCATCATTTCCTCTCATCCCCTATCCTTCTCCCCACAGAATTCCGAAAAGTCCTCCCCCACGCTTCCCCTACCTCCATCGCGGCCCTACAAACCCTCGGCACGAAGTCCTTCAACAAGTTTGTCGTGCACACCTCCACCGACTCCGCGCTGCTCGCGTACTCGCTCGACATCCTCGCACGCGTTGCCCTGGGGCAGGCGAGCACGCAGACACTGATGGCGAGTGCGGAGCGCGTAGGGGGGGCGGAAAATATTGTATTTTGTAGGGTTGTGGTGGTGGGGCAGAGGATGCTGTGTGAGTGATGTTTTTTTCTTATTTTTTTTTTTTTCGTATTTGTGCTGGATGATAGCTCATGGACGGTGGGCTGGTTAGTGATCTACGCGTCAAAACGCCGGCTTGGGTCAACCCTATTGCTGAATGTCTTGGAGGTGGTGGACGCGTCAGACATTGCTCTTTCCCCAAAGAGAACGACTGGGAGCGCGAGCGCGAAGACGTTCCGGTCTTTCCGCGAATTTGGCGAGGTAGGTCACGAACTTCTGTTTTTTTCTGGGTCTAGCGTTCACGTTATTTGCTGTAGCCCGGGTTCGTACCAAAGGATGCGTATGATCTTACAGCCTTGGTCAAGAAGATAGCTATATGTACGCATGATGGGATCGTCATCGCGGATCCGACCAAGTATGTTTTCGTTTTCATCTTATTACCTCTTGATGGTACTCATGCGCTAGCGGTAGTCTTGCTACTTCGGCAGTGACGATCGTGCCGGACCTGGATGATGCTCCTTCGAATTTGCCCATGGCGAACCTGAAGGCACGGACGGAAGGTACGAAGCCGCTTGGGCTCGTCCGTGTTGACGATAAAGAACTTTTAGTGATATACGATAGTACGTCTTTCGTTCCTTTGATGCTTCTCCCCCCTGACATCCGCCACAGCAATAGGATGCTACATCACCAAGCACGGCGTGCCCACCCGCTCCTCAGGGTACATCAAATGGGAAACACAAGCCACCGCCTACGCGCACCGCAACGGGCGCCTGCTCCTCTTCTCGCCCGAGTTCATCGAGGTGCGCGACATCGCGACAGCACGCATCGTGCAGGTCATCGAGGGGAGCGATATCCGGCTGCTGTACTCGGGCCCGATAGTGAAGAAGGAGGACCCGATATTGGTGGCGATGCGTGGGGCGAAGGATGATAAGGATGGAGTGAGCGAACGGGTGGTGGAGTTGGCGGAGACGTTCGAGTTCGCTCCATCCACGCCGTCGGTGACTACGCCGACTGGGGTGCAGTCGTTGTGGGATGAATGGGATATGTGATCTGGAGAAACGAATATACGCGCACGGTCGTAATTTATGCCCCATGGATATTTTTTCTCTCTTTGCTTTCGTTTGTTCGGGCTGTGATAACCAGACTGAATATATCCATAGAATGTCAAAATTTTAATGTTGTACTGGAACACTGACTATTACTTATTGCACATGTAGCACTTTCATATTTTTGTTAGTATGCTCTCCGTAATAGGAACCAGGAACGGATGGATCATGGAACACAATAATAAATGTAGCATTTGGCCACGAGTCCGTCAGAATATAGCTAAAACATGTAAAGACAGGATAGGAGCACTCCTAACGGTATAACAATCACTTCCGGATATACGTAGTCATACCCTGCAAGTTCGCTGTATCTGAAAAAAAGGTGGTCAGGAATCGGACGAAAAGATAATACCACGATACTCACTGATAATCAGGCCTGCGGATTTGGCAGGGCCTGCAATATCTGCATTCTGGATAGTCTTTGCGTTCCCGGGTCCAGCCAACGATAAAACCTCGATGGACATGGAAGTAGGGGCAAGCACATACAGATAACTGGAGACAGATGAGTATGCCGTACCTACGAGAGAGAAGGAAGAAAATCTTACTCGGTATTGCCAACGCTGGCTACAGCACTATCAATTATAGCTGACGCCTGGTTTTGTTGGTATTGCTGTCGTAGAAAATTCATTGCATCAGCAATGAGTATATCTGGTTTGAAGAGTAAAAAGCACCTTGATGATACTGCCTTTAAGATTGTTATCGATGCTGATTTCTGTAATAATCTTTGTCCCAGCATCGATGAGGAAGTAAGTTCCTGTTCTCGGGCTAAATGTCGACCAGCAAATGGCGGCTTCTCCAGCAATAGCCACCGAGGAAGATTTGTTTCCCTGGGATCCTCTTCCAAGAGAAGAAAGATCGAAGATGCTGTAGCCCAAAGCAGTGTCAGCGGCAAGAATGGCGTTCTTCCCTTCGACAAGTGTCATCCCGAATGTCATGAGGCCACCTTTAGCCGGGGGGACTGACTGGAAGTTCTTGGAAAGAGAACCATCGGGTGCGACATCCCAGACCGCAAGAAATCCGGGCTGCGGCGGGATACCCTTAACCGATGCTACGAGCTGCCTATTGTCCTCGGAGAATATTATGTTGCTGGTACTACCGGGAGGGCCGGTAGCAGGCGTGGTCTGATTGAGGTGGAGCGAGCGTACAGAATTCCCAATAGGTACGAGACCCCTCTGCCTGTTGACTTTGAAGCAGCTGGAGCAGACGAGATCAGAAAAAAGGACCACGCCACTTAAATAAATAAACCAACCTAACACCATTGACAGCCCCTCCATTGAGAACACATACAGTGTCTCCTGATCTATTTATATCCACAGACATAGGGAACTGTCCGCCACTGTTAATGGGTTGGCCGATCATCTGAAGGTTGGTTGGGTCGTTTGGGTTAACGCTGAAAACAGCAACCGTATTCGATCCAGGCTGGCGTGCCAAAATGATGAGTATAAAAGATCTGTAAAAAAGACCACTCAACCATTCCACTCACGTTGACGGTCGCAACGATGTCGCCAGCGGAGGAAGCCTTTATCACTCCTTGTGAGAATAAAGGGTCGGCTCCATTTCCAGAACCGTGAGCACCAATGCCTCCGGCGTATATGGCTCTTCGCAGGGTCTGGGCGGAAGGCTAAGTTACAACAAATGTTTCAGAGCATTCTACTTACCAGCTGCCCGTCGGCGCCGATATCGGCAGCTACCACATAGTTCCCACTTGGTTCGTTGGTAATCACTGTGAGGGCAGGTCAGCAAGACGTCAGGAAAAACATCAAAATTGAAACTCACAGTATGCAGCACCAACAGAGCGCCCCATTGCAGGAGACAGCTGCTTGGTCGTCGTAGAATTTGTCGTTTCATTACTGCGTACCTCAGCTGCGCCAGGGCTAGCACGAACGCTGAGTGTAAATGAGGTACAAGCCAGAAGTACCGGGAGGAGTATAGAACTGGTCGGTTTCATCGCAGTTGGTGAATTAGAGGCGTTGAGATGTGGAGTGAAAAGAGAAGTTAGTGAGCAGTTAAATGTTGAGAGTTGAGAGTACCCTCCTTAAATATCTGGCAAGTCAACTGTAAAACCAAGAAAGGAGGGGCATGACTGAAGTCCCTTGAAACTTGTGATACGTATGACTGAGTAAGCGTTGTTGAACTTGAAGCCGCACGAGCTTCACAAGCTGCACTAGCATCCTGGGACCTACATAGTAAGCACAGTGCATGACCTGTATTTGCAAGCAGTGTCCGCAGTCTCTATGACGCGTTGAAGAGTTGAACAACCGAGAATGCTGTGATCGAGGTACCGTTGCGAAATCGTCGGTAGAGGGTTCTATTTTAGTTCGGATGATCACACCGGGGTTGTGCGGTCAAGCAAGTATCAACGATTTCCAGTAGAATCCCAGAGCTTCAAGTAAGTTCACGTGCTACTGAGTAATGCGCAACAATATGGGCGCTCAATGAGCGCAAGAGGGCAGTGCTCGACGCCGTCCCGCTAAGTTGCTGCAACTTCGAAATGTTCCAGCCTGAGAGAACTGAAGCGAAGTTCATTCGCAGTCGCAGAGCCCGCCCAAAAGAATCCATGGCAGGGAAACAGATAGAAAACCAGATATTGAGAGCATCAGGTGTGGGTTCTGCGCAGAAATGCCTTCCAGACGAAGTTTATTGCTTATGACACAATTGTCGCCGTTTCCCAAGATGCATGAAACAGCAAGTTTACAAAGACCGAGTGCAGCGGGTGGCTAGAGTATTCGGTGCATCCGAAGGCCTTTAGAGCCGTAACATTTTGATGATCAGCATGTTGTAGTGCGAAAGCCATGAATGTTAAATGCTTGAAGTTCGAACAGTCAGGCCAAGTCAGAAGTGCCTTCAAAATGGCCATTGGTATTGATAATCACTACTCGTCTAGTGAGATTGTGTCTGGATTGGTTCGATATGAGACCGGAATGAAGTCGTTTCCCAGTTGTTGGGCCGTCGTACGCGGTATGTAATGATGTACGTGGCCAGGGTGCAACTCAACTCGATACTCCAACAGTGTGTATATTTCATCAAGTCGAGCTTCAAAGTCGAAAGTATTAGGTATGGTCGGCTTTGCCGTAGTTCCAAGATCAAGGCAATCTCCAGTGCCTACCAGTGCTGATATATATCAGTTGCTCTATCCTTGAAATATGAGTCCGAGCCTCAGTTGAGTGTTGGCTTGGTGAATCTGTGCGTAGCATATCTTTTAATTCATATAAAAGAGCGGATTTTTTCTGGATTATGGCGAGAATACCTAGCTTAATAATACATATGGTATTGTGTTATGATATCGATATTGAGTTGAGATTTCTAAGTTGGGTTGGTCAGTGTCTTGTCGTTTCCTTCAAAAGAATGTAACCGTCGGGCCCCGGCCGGTGGTTCATCCGCTCGGTATCTTTCGCGCTCAAGCCGTCCGGGCCAATGCTGGCGGCCACCCCGGGCTTTCGGCTACGGTGCATGGCCACCGGTCACCGGTGTGGCATCGACTGCTGAGCCCTCTCACTATAGCCCCTCATCTATAACCACCATCGCACCTAGTTTGTTACTGGCGTGAGTTCTCGCCATCCCAGTCAATTGATCCTTTTCGACTATGTTTCTCAAGTCTCAGAACTCTTTCTCTCGGGATTGGTTAGATTCTTGTCGAGTCGTCCCTCGTGATGATGCAAATCTTGAACTGTTGACAATGTTTCAAAGCTTTCTCTTTCGACATTGTCAAGCAACGTGTTATCCAACACTGCCTCCTTGTTCCGTCGCTCTGCTCGAACTTCAACCAACTCCACACAATTATCAGAAGTCCTGCGACGATTGATAAGCTAGTTTAGTTTTTCGCAGTTACGCCATCAAAGTATACTATCTCGGTTGATATGACGATAAACCACCAAGAACCGCAATCATGGATGTTATATTCCTCGATGGTCTATTTATTCACAGGAACGCTGGAATCATTTCAAGATCGTCGCTCACGCAACACAAAGTATCAATGTGCGTAAAGCAACTCGTGCATTTTACGTAGTGCTTACTGTTCAGTCATGTGTCTTACAGCCCAGAATGGATCTCAAACATGCTGTCGATTCTTGTCGCTATACGGCTAGCAGAATATATATATAGGGATGCGAGTGAGATATCAAACCATTCTTTCATCCTTCTCGATTTTCCCTCTTCTGATTCTTATTTTCGCTCCTTTTCTTTCTTGGAGCAGTGCTCTCCTTTACTTTCTTCCTTCACTCTTTTGCTTGAGGCATTTCTTTATACATCATAAATTGGCCAATTTTTACCCACTCGTAATGAAGTTCTCATTCACCAGCAAATGTGCCCTGTTCTCGATCTTTCTGGCTTCAGCGTCACTTGCTGTACCTTTGCCTAGCCCGAGTGCCGCCTCCACGACTGCTCATGCCCAGAGTGGCAACAAGACCCATGCATCGCGCAAGCAGATGTCCCCAGCAAAGGGCCAATCTGTCGGAGCTGCTTACTGTGAGTTTCCAGCACTAGTATCTTCATTTTTCGGCTACTTATGCTCTTTCAGTTATCACCAACGAGCCCGATGGGAATTTCCTAGTAGCAGCCGATATTGGTACTGACGGACAACTGGTGAGCTGACTTTTTATAATAGTTTAGCCCCATTTTTAAGTTTCTATCAGACACTACGAATGGCTATAGACGCTGGTGGACTGGGTGCACATGGCATTACGAATCCTGATGGTCCTGATCCTTTATTTTCGCAAGGTGCTGTAAAGGCATCCTCCGCGGCTAATATTGTTGCAACTATCAATGTAAGTCCAATGATCAGTTGGTAATGACGGTAATAGATATTCTTACACTGCTCGGATAGTCTGCATCAAACACTCTGGCTGTATTCAACATTGATCCCAACGATCCAACAAACGTGAAGATGATCGGAAAGCCTGTGGGCAGTGGTGGAGAATTCCCTATGTCTCTAGCTATAAATAAAGCCGGAGATTCCGTTTGTGCTCTGAACGGAGGGGCAATTAACGGCGTTAGGTGATTTTTTTGTTGAATTTTCTCGTTCTCGTAACTGACCTAAATAATCTAAGTTGTTTCAAGGTCGACAAGCAGAAGGGTCTTGTGCCTATTGCGAATACTGTCCGCTCGCTCAATCTCAACCAGACAACCCCTGCTACTGGTCCAGCGGGGAGCGCGAGTCATATAGTTTTCTCAGAGGATAACACTCAGCTCGTGGCATCAGTGAAGGGTGTTCCGCCTCAGCCCGGATTCCTAGCTGTATGGGATGTAGCAGCCGACGGTTCTCTCTCGGCCAACTTCCAATCCGTCGCCCCCGAGAAAGGCGGCCTCCTGCCATTTTCGATGACAGTCATTCAAGGGAAGAATGCCATCCTCGCTACTGACGCTGGGCTGGGCTTCGACATCTTCGACTTTTCATCTCTAGGAAGCGGTTCCAGTAACGCTTCCAGCGCAGCAGGGGGCAAATCGTCAGCTGTAGCCATTGATGGACAGTCCGCAACGTGCTGGTCGAGCTTTAGTACCAAGACGGGGAATTTCTACCTCACCGATATTGGGACATCTATCATCACCGAGGTCAACGTTGATGACAACTTGAAAGGTACGATTGTGAAGGTGAGATGTTGAAATGATATCCACAATTAGCCTATGGTATTTGCTAATATCTCCCACCGTTCTCGCAGCAATACCAGCAAGACAAGGGTTCTGCTACCATTGATAGTGATATTGCTACTGTTGGCAACACGGAGTATGTTTTATTTATTTTTCCATCCGAGATATAAGAGGTTCACCACAATTTTCAGCTTCCTTTACGTTCTTACTCCCAACTCCACGTCGATTGATGTTCTATCGCTAGGAGCGCCTGGGCAAGCAAATAATGTCCAGAAAGTGGATATTGCGGGACCTGCTAAATCTGCTGGCCTCACTATCAGTGAGAAATTTCATCCTCCTAAGAGCTTCCGTCGAAATACTTATTCTAATAATACACAGACGCAAACAATTTGCAGGGCATGACTACTTTCATTCGGAAATGATCAAATTTCCAAAGCTTATAAATGTGGCTATTTATTTATAATTTATCTTAAAAGTCAATGCTACCTCATAGCTCAATTTATGCACTGTTGAGTAGTAGTTAGAAAGCAGTTCAGAATATTCATTTGATCGCAACATATCCCAACGTGTACCATGTCCAATCAGCAGGTAAGGAGTTTGGTCATAATCACGTGTTAGTGACGGCACGCGGCTCTTAAATTAGGGGCGTTCCAAAGCTGAGCGCTGCGACGTAGGTAGCTTAGTCAGAACAGAATTTCAAGCTCCGCTGTGACCTTTTCGTGACCTGACGCGCCTCAGCGCACCTTGGTTTTGTTTATATCTCGTCCCTCCCACACACATCACATTCTCTCCGTTTCTTCACTCGTTTGAGATCTTTACTCCCACCTTCATTAATCTATACCACTGTGACTAATAGAAAATGCACCCAAAACCCTACCGAGCCCCACATTAGGGCCAATTACTGGAATGACATGCTTGTGTGGAATCTGCTTGACCAGCTTGAGAAGACTCAGAATTTCAAGGTTCTCTTCAGAAAATATTTAAACCATTTCACATCCATATATTCTACTTCATTATAAATATTTATATCTCCCTAGATGCCCATAGTTCCTCTACTAGCCTCCTTCATTTAGCATTATTATCACCTTCATCTACATCAGATGCATCTGCTGGAATACTAGTATCATCATTTTCTTCTAACAGTCCATGAGAACTCAAAAAGTGCTCTGCTGATTTGTGGCCTTCAATGTCAATCACCATGTTATGGAGAATAATTGCAATGGTAATCCACTGGCAAGCATCATGATGATCTTTGTTTGAGTTGATAGTAACATGAAGGCCTACTAAGCACTGGAAACAGCCTTTGAGAGTACCCATGCAGTGATCTGACCAAACACAAAGATGAGCAAGGACTTTGTCAAATAAGGCATTCTTGGGATCAAGAGAGGCTGGCTTTTTATGGACTGGTATGGTTTGAGAATTGACAGCATAGGCAGAGTCTGTCCATGCAAATTCATCACCCTCAAAGAACCAATCAGGATACTTTGCAGCAGTTGTGTGTTTGAATGCTGTAGCATCATGAGCTAATCCAGTCATCCCATGGGAATAATCAACAATTCAAAGATTTGAAGGGGTATTTCCAATCTAAGAGGAAAGGTATTAAATATCTACAAGGTCCAAATTAGCAAAAGATAACATACTTGGTGTCACACATCATTCCAATGGTTGGTGAATGTGTGATATTGAGTTGCATATATAGCCTCAGAATACCTGTGACTTTAACCAGTCATAGTGGCCTTTTGGCTCAGTTGGATTATTGTGTGTTTCCTGGCACAGTATTTCTCACTTGGACATTGAGGCCATAGTTTACCTTTCAGGTATAGTATGCATCACTGTTCTGGCCTGGCTTGCAGAATAAAACAACAATGGTCCCATCATACATGACCCAACCCTCTCACCAAAGTCCTTTAAAGCTCAAATGGTTGTCCATATATAGCTTTTCTGCCTCCTTCTCCTCTAGCATTAACTTCCAGACAATTGACTCTGGAGTGAGAGGATTGCCTTGAAGCACTGGCTGGTATAATTTTCCACAGAACCTTCAGAGCACCCTGCAATATGTGCAATATCCTCAACACTAGCCCCATTCCCATATCTTCCCATCTGAAAGAGGGTGACAGCAAGTTGTTGCTCAACAGAAGCTTGGCCAAGATTGGAATTGCTTTTAAAGGTGTTGTGGTCTTCAATCAAACTGAGAAGGGTTTGAAAAACAAGCAGAGAAAATGTAGCATATTGAGAAAGCATTTATGGTGAGCTGGATCAGCTGCAAATTCCCAAGCCAGATCTATATTGCCCTTCTTTGGGAGAGGCAATCATTCAGATATCATGTCTGTTCAATCAAAGAAATGATTTCCAGGTTGGTTTGGAGGTTATTACTTGATTCTTCAAGTGTTTCTGGAGGCAAAAAGATGTCCCAAATCATCATTGATAGGATAAAGGAGTCCAGAAGATCTTGATGCAATGTTTTAGATGGCATTATGCAGTTATTTAAAGGAGAACAATGAGCAGCATTATCAATACTAGATCTACATGATGCAGCCTGCAAGCAGAGCTTGAAGTTTTATCTGACTAAGCCACCTGCTGCAAACTGTGTTGCCACACTGCAATACAGCACTCAGCTTTGAATGCCCCTATTGAAATTCAACTTTGACCTCTCAGCCCCCACTGTGTCAATTTCAATGCCTGTCAAGAACTCATTTCTGAGTAAGACCTAAAGTTTCCAGGCAAGTAATAACTTGGGAGGGGCAAAGGAAAGTAACTGGTGGCTCTGGAGATATCTCCAGAAACATGTTCTAGCACTACATCAAAGAGAGGAATCAGAATGGATGGCAGCTTCAGTTTATGTGCTGTGCCCCCTTTGTTTCTAATGTCCAATTTACAGATTACTATTAGCAAAGTTGAACAGAGGTAAGGAATTGCAGACTCAGCTCTCTGACTGGAGATTGGTCAGGTGAAATCTCTGGAGACTGGATTTAGCATGAGAGTGATAACATTTGATGAGAGGAGATCAAGAGAGCAAAGAGGGTTGAGGATGTCAGAGGTAGCTTTGCTAGTGAAGAGGAACTAACAGTTGTAACATGTAATTAGCAAACTTGTTAAGAACTTGTTTCTGGGTAAGACCTAGAGTTTCCAGGCAAGTAATAACTTGGGAGGGACAAAGGAAAGTAACTGGAGACTCTGGTGATATCTCTGGGAACGTGTTCTAGTGCTACATCAAAGAGAGAATCAGAATGGACAGTGGCTTCAGCTTATGTGCTGTGCCCCCTTTGTTTCTAACATCCAATTTACAGATTATTATTAGTGTAGTTGAACAACAATAATGGATTGCAGACTCAGCTTCCTGACCAGAGGTTGGTCAGGTAAAATCTCTGGGAACCAGAGATTTAGTGTGAGAGCGATAATGATGATGAGAAGAGATCGAAAGAGCAGAGGATGTTGAGAATGTCAGAGTAGCTTTACCAGTGAGGAGGAACTGGCAATGGTAAAGTTTTAGTAATTA
>JASFDD010000189.1:0-38320 GCA_036937055.1 Nidula microcarpa | reverse complement strand
TTTGGAGATAAGCAAGAATGGAAACAGGCAGAAATAGTCAGAAGCATATCAGAAGATGATTTGGAATGTTGGAAAGTATTGGAATAAATTGTGGATATAACACCATAGTCCTATGGCCATGTGCTGTTATGGCACAGTGTACAGCCCTATACCTTGCTTCAGTTGCCACCCAGGTCAACAGTTGCACTGAGTGGTGTTTTGTGAAGTGTTGATTGAAGAGAGGGATTGTGGATTAACATGTTAGGTTGTGGCCCATATATGAAGGTACAGTCAACATCCTCTTAACCCATAGCCCTCCATGGACAGGTCAGGCTATGGGTTATGAGGGGTCATGGGTTTGAGGGGTTGTGCTAAAAATAGAATTTAAAAATCACAAAATTATTCCCTATAGTGTATTCATGCAAATAGTATCTAATGTAAAGTATTTACACTAGTGACAAGTGAAGAAGTCAGGCAATGCTGAGTCCTTCATGTTATGAACTTCTTCAAGATGAAAATTTCTGTTAAAAGTAGCCAGAATTGCCTCCATCTTGTAAGCAATGGGATCATTTAAGTCTACAGCATATTTTGAAATGACCAATTATTGTGAATCAAGGTTGCACAGTGGTAAGATAGCTGAACTTGATTGTTGGTTAGGCCTCCTACAGAGGTCCTTATAAACTACTATACAAGTATTCTACTGTATTCCAGTAAACTACAGATTTTATACATTAAAACAGAATGGCCTTTTGACCCTGATTACTCAGAAGATGGCTAATATAAAAATAATGGCAAACACCAGCCACTAATTGCTTTCTCAGTCTGGAGCTGTGCCACATGTGCAGGACTTGGGTTTTGTTTTCCAGGCACATGCTTGAAAATGCGGTCACCATGAGGCTGCTATATTATGGCTGCTTATGCTCTGTCCTATCTTTCTTTTCTTCCCCATTTACTTGCCTGCTATTTGCTACCTATAACTGCCTATCCATCAAAGTATTTCAAATATGACTTTATTTTAATGTATAGGATATCAATTAGTATTTTAAATACTTATTAGGACTGTATTGGTGATTGATCATCTTAGATCATCTTATCTTAGATTATTGAAATCTTACATCTTTGGTAATTGCATTGATGCTCTCTTCACTGTTTCTTCATGATATCTCACCAATATAATCACAGAATATTGGCATTTTATATTAGGGTGTATATATCTCAATTAGGTTGTCTTTCTCTATATCAGTATCAGAGGTGAGTTGTTGATTGTCTCTCAATAATTGATATTACTTTTTTCATGGGTCTCTGACTATCTTCCAGGGAATATCCTAAGCCACTACAGGTTCCTGTCTTATTTTCATTTCTTCAGTAATCACACTCACAATTTTTTTTCAGAATTAATGTATCTTTGCTATACATTTTTTCTCACTTTCTGCTTCCTTGCATTATACCACAACATGTGAGTGTCTTATTTAATTTTTCTTTCTTTTCAACATCTTATTATTTATTTCATTTTTAAGGGATACACCTCCTACCACTCCTGAAAGGCATCATAATGCTGAAAGACAGAGAGAGAGAGAGAATAGGACCTTGAACTCTGTGGTCACAGAGTGTGGAGTTGATGGAGATGTGCAGTATCCCATGGAGTACCTCAATACTATTAATTTATCTGGATTGCCATTAGCAAAACTTACTCTCAAGATTGGTGCATCTGTGATGATTTTGCACAATATAGATCCTTCTCAAGGACTGTGCAATGGTACTCAAGCTATTTTAACATGTGTGTCTGCCTGTGTAGTTGAAGTTTGTATTTTGGGTGGAGAGCATGATGGAAAAACTGTCTTTATTCCATGGATCACTATAACACCATCAAATAATGAACTTCCATTCCAGCTAAGATGCAGGTAGTTCCCAGTTTGCTTAGCATTTGCTATGACAATCAACAAATCCCAAGGTCAATCAGTCAAGCATGTGGGATTAGATCTCCAAACATCAGTATTCACCCATGGACAGTTATATGTAGCTTTGTCATGCTGCACATCAAAGCATCAAATCAAGGTTACATTCAAGGAGAGATCTGAAGCACCAATAACAAAGAATATTGTATATCCAGAAGTCCTTGAAGGTTTCAATTAAATTTTGTAATCCCTTGAAATTGTAGATAGAATTTATTTATACACATTCCATGCATCATGATATACAAATATTTATGTATTTGTAGTGCTTCAAAGTCCAGTCCAGTCCAGTCTTTTGGCCCCAGAGGGCTTGGACTGAGACTGAGACCAGTCTGTTCAATTCCAAAATACCAAAAGACCAGACCAAGACCACAAAAGACTGTTAACCGCGGTCTTTTGCAGTTTTAGACCAGTCTTGGTCTACACTGGTTTAAGACCGGTTTTTCGACTCAATATGCTCGGAATGTAAATATTATGAATCGGTAACATTATTACCACACCTTTTTACTTTTTAAAAAGTCCAAGAACATTAAATTCCATAGAGAATTCATGTATTTACAAAAATAACTTTGTTGATCTACTTATTTCGAAAATATTTCACAAATTTTATGAGATCTTTGTCAGTTTTCAACCAATTAATATGTTCCTGGGTGCGTTTTAAAGGGTATACGTAGGGCTACAAAAAACCGGTCTTAACCGGCGAGACCAGTCCATCCAGACCGGTCTTTTTGCGGTCTTACGATCTCAAAAACCAAAAGACCAGACTGCTGGTCTGGTCTTTTGTGGTCTTGGTCTGGTCCAGTTGTGGTCTTTTTGCAGTCTTGAGACAGGACTTCAAAGCACTATGTATTTGAAACACAAAGGCCAATGATGTAGGGAATATATCATACACTGGGAGATATTAAAACCACCAGGACTAGGATGCAGCAAGAGTATCCCAGAACACAGATTAAGAGTTGCACTGCAGAACTGGGATTAAGCATTGCGTACCAGGGGGTCCAGGGGGCTTGCCCCCAGCAAGCTGTGACCCATGCCAAAAGCCCACAAAGTGTTAGGAGCAGAGCAACTTTCGTGCAGGCTGTAGGCATGGGTCTAAGGCTTGCTCTATCTACTGAGTCAATGATAACTAATCTAATTACTAAGTCCATTACTAAGCCTGAGATATTTCCCTTCTAGTAAGTTCATGGTTGTGCCAGATGAATCTCCAACACCAATGCAGCTTGCAGGACTTCACAACAAGAAGGACAAGGCTCAACATTAGCATCATCATTGATATCATCCCTGCTGTTGATGTTAATTTTCACAGAGCCTTGATGTTCATCTGGTTTCATGTCTGCAGTGCTCCCATCACAACCAACTCATTGAGTGCTTCCTTGTATGTACAATAAAATGCCTGACTACCACAGCTAAAATCTATGGGTTTTGCCTGCAGAGGGGTATGGGTTATGGGCTATACAGGATATATGGGTTATGGTCTGCAAATCCCTGCCTACCAAGTTGGTGGACAGCTGATACTATGGAATAAGAGGGGTTATGGGTTGTCACAGTTATGGGTTAAGAGGGTGTTGTCATATCCTGCTCACAATTACTGCCCATACACTCCTAATTGAGTCTACAATCAATCCCAATGCTTTCCTGACTTACCACATCATCTCTGGTTTACTCAGGTTCACTCTAGTCTATTTCCATTTCTCAACTTATACATTTCAGCCACAAGACACTAGTCCTCTATCAGTATATTCCTCTGCATTAACATTTACTTATTATCATCATATGCTCTCTTTCATTTGACCCACTTACTTCTCCTTTGCACTTAGTATGTTTTAGTACTCTGTGGTATTACTCAGGGTAATTACAATTCTCAGTATTTAAGTACCTTGAATGTATCATAGTACTTCAGTTTGTTAATTACTACAACTTTACCATTGCCAGTTTCATCCTCACTGGTAAAGCTATCTCTGACATCCTCAACATTCTCTGTCCTTTCAATCTCCTCTCAACATTGTTATCACTCTCACACTAAATCTCTGGTTCCCAGAGATTTCACCTGACTGACCTCTGGTCAGGAAGCTGAGTTTGCAACCTATTACCTCTGTTCAACTTCACTAATAGTAATCTGTAAATTGGACATTAGAAATGAAGGGGCACAGCACATAAGCTGAAGCCACTGTCCATTCTGATTCTTCTCTTTGATGTAGTGCTAGAATGCATCCCCAGAGATATCACCAGAGTCTCCAGTTACTTTATTTTGCCCCTCCTGAGTTATTACTTGCCTGGCAACTCTAGGTCTTACCTGGTAACAAGTTCTTGACAGGTGTTGACTGTATATGTGAAGGCTACAGAGACCTTATGACTATCAATTAGACACTGCTACTGGAACTTACAGGGCTAGACTTGCTTACATATTTATACTATTATACATAGAGTCTTTATCCTTAATGTTCAACATTCAACCACAATGTCGACGTTGCCAAAGGCATTGAAGTCGGAAAACAGCTCACACTGCTGCCACTGCAGGATGTAGTCTGTTATATTCTCCCTGGTGAGCTTTAAAATGAAGCCAAATATTTCAGCTTCGTTGAATACCCCCTTGAAATTTGTCAGAAGCGAGTTCGAAGAATACTCTCAGTGGTGTCGCTAGGAATGCTTAGCATGAATCAGGACTCGGAGTGGCACGCGTGCGTAGTGTGCCTGGCAGCGTTCTCACGCCTGATCAAGGATGAATCAAGGCGCGGCAGCGCCGCTTCCCCTCCTCATTAACCTCATGTGTGTATGACTCCATCCAAACAATATGTAACCAGCGCCAGAGAGCCATCATTCTTCATCATACGACCTGCGGAATTCCGAGATACTAGGCGGAGATATTTGTTGTTTGCAACTGAACGAGATGTTTTCAAGGCTTTTGTGCTTGAATGTGTGAGTTTTTTTAACTTCTGTGAACGTTGTTCTTGCTGATTCCCAACTAATAGCGCATGAAGCTTTAATATTAATCCAGGCTGATTTGTGTACGGACCATCAGCCACAATGACTTCTTTCGCGCCTGCGCCTAAATTTGAATGAGTGAACACGGCATTCAACTTCATTCCATGTACGTCTCAACAGTTCATCGAAAACATGATTTATGGATCAAATGGATCTGCAGCGTTATACGCTCTACACGACTCCCAGTTATCGCATGCGGAGGAACCATCCAAATCAGCTGAGGAAGGAGCGGAGTGTACAGACGTGAAATTCTTAGGTTCGTTACACAACTTTTGCACAGTTGCGCTTGGGCTTGCTTGATTCATGGGTAGTGACCACTCTATCAGCCTTCGCAGAAATCTTTTTCGTCATAACTAGACAGGACGCTGTTCGAAAGGTCGCCACGTCACAAACAGTCCGCGGGAATTGGCTCTCTTAAAGCACAGTCAGTTAAGAGGATGTGGGGATCGTTCGAACTTGGATTGGGCCCTGTTTCCGTAAGTGTTCGCGGTTACAATAACGGCGATCTTTGGCAATATACTGTGCCATAGATACTCCCCGTCGATGAACGTCTCTGCAGGAAGATCATTGAATATTTTCGATGTCTAATGTCTTGTAAGTTTTCGTACATAAATTGGCTGTATTTTTGACTCTTTACTTTGCCACAGATGATCGTCGTTAACGGGTGTACATATTGCTATGAATTCCTCTATCGTCGTCTATTTCCACAACCCTCAAGATCACTGAATTATCATGGAACCACAAAACTCTTCCAGACTCAAGGTGCGTCCACAACAATCGGGCTGATATGACCAGTTGCTTATCTAACCACTTCTCTGGAATCAGAAGAATGACACCCCCTTTTGTCCCTAACTCGAGGACAAAGCTCTTGAGACCTCCTAACGAAGCCAATCCAGCGCCAACCGAGACTTTCCTAATACAAGAGGCATTCTCCCCTTGCTGGGCTATCGTTCCAGGACATAATCGTCGCTATTGGTCATCGAGGCTCCGGCCGTGGCAAGATTCGACGACACCCCGTCCACCGCACACACTGGGGAGCAGGTGTGTTAGCGTCCCATTACAGCTCAGAGTTCATTATTTGACTCGTTTTTAGCCGTATATTCATAGTCTGAGTCACATGTGAAGTCTTATATGATAGGTTCGTGGCTCGTTGCTGAAAATTGCAAGTGATCTACTTTTCTCCGACTTTCCATTACTCATCTACATATTCTTTCTTCAGTTGAGTACGGCCTCCCCGAGCCGCCGCTCTCATCAATTTCAGCCTTTGCAAGGTTAATACAGCTGGCATCTGGCATGGAATACTATGTATTTCGGTACCAGTAGTCACTCCAATTGGTGAGTAATCTGCTTTGATCTCATTTTCTGTCACTAATCGGCCATCTCTTCCTCCAAGCTGGATCCCAGTTATTGGCCGACATATAACCACAACTTTTGTGGTGTATTCCCGGCCCCTAGGACCTGAAACGCCTGCTCCAGGACTAGGAGGTTTTCAGTCAGGAAATGTACATCACGTGATGAAGTTGCATCGTGGCACAGATTTAAATTCATGTTCTTCTGCCGGAAGGTACCCGTTGATTATTGTCTTCCATTATCGAATGGTGTAACACAACACCTAGTGATGTAATTCTTTCGTCCACTGTTAGGTTAATCGCGTTAGATCCCGTCCGCTGCCTCCTAGACGATCACTGTCAGCGGAAAGTGGTAAGTAATTTGCTAGGCTTTCATGTATCTGTTCTCATGGACGGGTTTCCTCTGCAGACGAATATAAAGTCGTGGTAGATACACAGCCTGTAACTCTTAAAGTCCCGATATGGTTGGCATCTGATATCGACTCCTTTATCTGCCCTCGTCACTGGTTAGTATTCAATAAATTGATCTCATTTTCCGTCATCCATCAGCAGCTTATTACTTCAGCTCAGTCGCAAGATATGTACCAGGCCCGGCCTCAACTTTTACCGCACTTTGCACTTACCCCGGGCGTAAGGTACAAGTCAGCAGAAGCTTCGCATTTTATTGAGTTTCGTGTCACGTGACCAATAACAGCCCGCTCCGTTGGCTCTCTCACCTGCACATTGCTGCCCAGCGTCTCCTGACTCTCACAATGCAGTACAGAGTTGCGGCATCCCACACAGATGAGGTTTTCCGTGCGTTCTCACACTGCACCAGGATTGCAGTGCGTTAGCTCCATCGTTCTTCATTCGTCTTACCCGCCAACTACGTGTCAATGAACTACTCGCGTCGCAGTCATGCATCCCAGCAGCTCCAGAGCTTCTTACATCAACTTTCCCATCGCTGCCGAGGTATCGGGGCGCACGTCGATGGGTTTGGTGCATCCCGACGTCATATGGTATTTGAGGAATCCCCTCTCGTCTGTTTCTCCCGCTCAAGGTTCGCACCCGATGTTGTCATGGTGAAGGAAGAATATTTTATCATCCTCCTCGACTTTGCACGTTGATAGCGCCGACGAGAGCATACTCCCACAAATCCTTATTATGGTCTTTCGTGTTCATGTTCTTCCTTTGGGATCCACACAGAATCTCTCACTCATGGAGATTTCACCCTGAGCATCTTGCCATGGTCACATAGACTTGTGACGCAGAAATATGGATTGTCCTCCAGCCCGTCGTCTCCGGCTCGATAGCGTCGCGAATGTTTGAGCCCAGTTGCCCTTGCACGCCCACGAATGTCCTTGAGGGAATGCTCGCAGAAATTTTCCCCGTTATCGCCCAGCCAGAATCATGTTATCCGGCCCCTATTTCGCATGGATTTGGTGCATGTCATGGTCGGAGACTGGGAGGTGAGCACCCTTGACTGCGTTTCTAAGCTGTCGAAAGATTCGATAATGAAGGCTCTGTAGGCCTCCAATCTCAGTGCTTTCACGGTCCACAAAAGCACTCCTTTGCGGCATTATGGGCGCGTCTACGCCTAAATGATGGCCGTGCTTGCTATCTCTCAAGAGTGGATCACGTGTTTATAGAGCCTTCGTCTTTATGGGATGGTTGCCAGTTGCTCCATTCGTGCTATATAAGAATGCTTTATGAGCTGCATTTCTTTTCACTCCAGGCAGCTCCTATTGCACTTCATACCATCCTATTCCCATTCAAGCAGACTGCAGTTGCGTTACAGTCGATCTCAGTGATGGTGGACGTCGTGTTGGGGAGCTCCATAATGAACGCCCGCCTCTCAGTACTAAACTGCGGTGATTCATTTGCGAATCTACGTCCCAACCATACCCGATTCCTTGGCCTTAGTTCAAGGTCAGGTGCCCCCGATCGTTCTTATGCCTCGTTCAGCGTGCAATGGACATAACTTACATCATGTGTATATCAAGGATGCAAAGCTTTTGGACGAAGCGTGCACTACTCCTTCCGCTGTCTCTACCAGAGCGACGAGGCCAGAAAGCTGCTCTCTCTGCTCATTATTCGTTCCAGAACGAGGCGTTACCATTCATGAATTCGCCGGTCCACATTGACGAAGATCGCTCATCGGCTGTTGTCAACCATTGTACCCACTCCCTTTTGATTTCCTGGCGTCCTACAGGTGTTATCGCTCACTAAAGCTCGAATCCTAGTCTGCCCACCGTCATGATCTCAATGGTCTTCCCAGACATCACAACGATCTTCTCTATATGCTCTTGGTTGGTTTCTTCCTGATGACGACGCTGTTGGACCTCACGTCTACCCCCTGGCAATACTGGTGTCAGTTGTGCTCCCAGCGGAACCTGCCACTGGGAACGCTGCTGGCTCTTTTCTTCGCAGCACAGCATAACCTCATTTGTCATCATACGCCCAGCGAGAGGGTGTAGTGGCAGCTCTCTATGGCGTATTTTGCTAGCTGAGTCTGTTACAGATTGGTGTATGCCCATGGTTCAACACGCTATCGTTCTCTCATTGGTTCTCATGGACCCCCCCATCGTATGCATAATGGTGCTCACGCCTATGTACTATGCCCATCGGAGCCCAGAGGCTGGGACGAGATCGTAATAGCTTTCGTAGCCACATACTGCCGGCTGCGACTGGTTCAGGTCCATACTCTATTAACTTATTGATCCTTATGCGCGCGTTCGTTGTATGCTTGCGGCCTGTCGTATTTGACCAGCGGCGCTAGCTCGTAATGGGAGGGGGCGCTGCGATCAGTGATGGGCATCTTCGGGCAAGCTCGTGTCTTGAAGAATTATTTCTCGTTTGGCCTCTTTTCCTCGTTCCGTGTTCGTGCGTCCATCTGGTTCGGGTCAAATCGAGTGCAATGAGCTCACGGCGTGCTTTCATCGAGCTTCACGCGCCGTTCTGCCCGCGATGCCAGCTTTTACTGCGTGCTTCATAGAAGCACTTATACGTCACGAAACCTGATCTTAACATCCCAGGAGTTGCCTCAGACCTCCTGACGCTGTAGGATACGACAGCATCTATAACTGCAGTTTGCGATCTACTGTTCTTATCACATCGGTTGGCTCTGCTCCACAATAGTCCTTGGTCACCCATGTTCGTGAAGCACCGCGTTAGATGCGGGACTCCGTGTACGGTAAACTGAGAGTTACGGAATGTGCCATTATTGTACGGGCGGTGGGAGAGTATGGAAGGTTGCTGATTGAGCGGGTCCAGCTTGGTCCAGCTTGTCGTCGGACCTTCCTGCATGCTGAGAGCAACACAGTTGCCCTTCGTAAGGACAACCGAACTCATCTGTGTATATTTACAATGGCTTTTTCTTCCTTCGATATTATAGAGTGAGTATAGCACAATATAATAAATTGCTTTTAAACACATTTTGTGCCTTCTTTATCCTGTTTGGGCGGATCTTGCTAGAATCTAGAGCAAAAATAACTCGTTATTGTTTTGATCCACAATTTGATCATGACACCCTTGACCTCCTCCAACATAGTCGTCCTTGCTAAGTATTTCAAGTCGTTGTCAGGCCTTTCTGCACAGTGTGTTCCATGGGCCATAATATTATGTTGCTTAGCCTACTACTGAACTCAACTATTCTATGCTTACAGGTTTTACAGTTCTTTCTCCGCCAGAATAAATCTACATTTTCCAACCCATTGCGAAGCCAGCAGCTAAACTAAAGATGTAAATGTTTGATCACAAGCTATGATTTCCAGTTCATTGATTCGTCGATATAATGCTTCGCAACTTCAGCCCGCTTTAACACACCAACCACATCCGAGTCGTGAGTTCAAATGTCTTCGGCTCGGATGCATTATAAATCTGAGCGTAGAATCCGCATAATTATAGCTTAAAATCCACATATAGTGCCATTGTACTCGCACTCCTTGGTCAGGTGTCCTCCTTCCAAAGTTTGACCTCATGGTGACGATCGGCGTTGATAATTTGAACACGACTGCCACGGTGGCTACTTATAGGCCATGGTCGAGAGCGAAAAGGATCTCGCAAAAGAACCTCGTCGCTATGTTGTCTGCGATAACTCTTCTAGTTGCATTTAGTATTCGCCAAGTTGTGCCGGCGCCTTCTCCTAGTAGCGTTGGCTCCGATCTTACTTTCCTCTTCCAAAATGACCTAAATTGTAGGTTCATTGCAATTCCAGATTTCCCATACGATATTGATTGATTTATAGGGCACACTGCACCAGATCATAACGGCACGATTCTCATTAGCAAATCTGGAACCAATGCTCAGGCTGTAGCATCGTGTAAAGAAATCAACGAATCTCTGCTACCCACAAACGGACAGTTCTTCCATTCTGATATGGCTTCCTTACTCGATTACATCGCTCTCGAAATGAATACACCTCAACAACAGTTTTGGATTGCCTCTTCTACCAGTTCACCGTTGGCCGATTGTTCAGCGATTTCTTTACGTGGCGGAATCCAGAAGGTTCCTTGTGACAGCCATCTGAAATCTTTCTGTTCGCAGAGCGCGCCATATCGACCGAATACAATGACGGATATGAGCTCAATATTTCAAGTACAAATCAAATCGAAGAAACTGACTGTTCTTGGGTATGTTCCCCATAGTATTTTCAAAGCTGTGCATCATAGTGACTAATTTCTTCCAGCACGCGCGACCACTTGTCATTCCGATTCACTGGCATACCATACGCGGACCCCTTTGAACGTTTTACTTATTCAAAACCATTCAGCGGGCAAGGAACGATTCCTGCTTTATCTTTTGGATCTCCCTGTTCGCAACCGGGAACCGGAAGCGAAGATTGCCTATTTCTTAACATCTTTACGCCATTTTTGCCACAAAACGGTGCCGCGTCAACGAGCCTTCGGCCAGTTATGTTTTGGATTCACGGAGGAGGATTTACTGGCGGCGAAGGAAGCGATGGTGTATACGACGGCGGAAACCTGGCCAGCCGGAGCGATGTGGTCGTTGTCACCATAAATTACCGGTTAGTTATTTATTATTTAGTGGGCTAACTATATACAGAGGAATCTCTTAGTCTAGGTACCCTAGGATTCCTTGCTTTGAATGACGGTGTGACCAACGGAAACTTTGGCATTGCTGATCAGGTTCGTCTTCGGAACTTAACAGAAAGACTCGCAGTGTAACATTACTTCTGATAGATTACCGCTCTACAATGGGTGCAGGAACACATCGCAGATTTTGGCGGAGACCCATCGCGCATCACTATATTCGGTCAGTCCGCAGGGGCTGGCTCAGTACGGGCATTACTTGCAGCCGAGCCAGCTTTTGGCCTTTTCAAAGGTGCCATTGCCCAGAGCAATTTGGGAGGGTTTGGCTACGCAAACACGTATTCCCAGTACATGACAATCCAGGAGCAGTTCACTTCTTTTGCCGAGCCTCTGATCGTATCTGTTGGATGTTCCATAAGCACAGACGTTCTGACTTGCCTTCGCGGATTGCCAGCTCAAACCCTTCTGAACGCACCGACTGCACCCAGGTAATTAATCCACAGTGGTGAATTTGCCTCCCTTGATTATTCAACTTTATTTGGGCAGATACATTGTAGTCGATGGCAAGTTTATCACCACCAACGAGCTTAAGGTTGATGGTTCGGGACCTGCAGCGAATGCGCATGTTATTTTTGGCTGGATGCGAGACGATGGTGCAGACTTTATCGGTTCCTTCCCTACAATCACAACGACAGCAGCTCAAGTACTCATTGGTGCGGGGTATGTCGCATTTTTCTCTCATTCTGTCTTACCATAGAGCGCTGAAGTTTTGCATAGTGTGAGCAATAACGTCACGAGCATGGTCTTGGGATCTGAACTGTTCCCTATGCCCAGTGGACCGAACGCTACATTGAATCTCTTCAACATGACCAGTCGTGTTGGTACTGACGGCGAATTCCTGTAAGGCACAGCATCTATGGATGACATTTAGCTCACGAGAAATAGATGTATTGACCAAGCCACTCTCATCGCTGCTGCTAAACACAAAGTTTTCCTTTCCGTTTACGCGTATCAATTCGACAGGAGCTATGGAGGATTTGAGCCTATTCCAGGGATGTGTGATCCTCCGGCTACTGCAGAATTCCCCAATGGAGATCCGAGCTTACCTTACTTCCGGTATGTTGTTTTGTCAGTGTCTAGATACCGCTCCTATTAATCAGTGAGAGGTAGATGCCACTCTGGTGAGCTTGTATACATGTTTGGTACGCTTGGGCAGGGTTCTATCCCGTTCCGTGACTGGAACGATCTGGTGCTTTCGCAAGTGAGCGTAGACATGTGGTCTTCCTTCGCAAGGACTTTCAACCCCAACCCATCTCCTGCATTTCTATCTGCTCGTGGGTATTCGAACACTACCCAGGCCTTACGAGAGAGTGGACAGTGGAGTCTGATAACTCCAATAAATGCGACACCGCTGAGGCATATAGATATACCACTTTCAAACTCTGCGTGGTTGGAGCAGCCGCAGTGTAATTTATTGGGATACCCTTCGACGCTCTTCGGATAGTGTATTACCGATCTTTTTGGCCCAAGAATGTGATCAGCGAGTGTTTTTGTAACTACGACAACTTATGGCCGGATGAAATAAACCAGTGAAAACCAGTGAAAACCAGTGAAAACCAGTAAAAACCTGGAAATTAATTTCCCATAATGCTGATGACTACTAAATAAATTAGTAGCTGTTATAATCTAAGCAAAAATTCTCCACAATTGTTAACTACCCATCAATTCAACTGAACATTGAACTTTGTATTTCATCTTAACTTGGGCTACTATTAAAAAGGCTGTACTAACGTGTTCGTGATCTTTGAATCTTTGATTCTCTGAATCATTTTTGTTCAGTAAAGAATATGGTGGCTTCCGAAAATCATTATTGACCAGAATATATGTATACAGCGAAGAAATTAATTAATTGTCTTGAAGAGCTTCTGAAGTGCGAGCATTCTGAGTAGCGTGCGGCAGTGGTTTGGGGCAAAAAAATGAATATTTTTTGGGTCCGAAAGTTCTTGAGTCAAAACCCGGATGGAGAAGACTCAAGCCAACTTCTAGGGACAACGTAGTAGTCTAGTAAAGAACCAAACATATGAATCAGGGATGGAATGTGCGGACTAAAAGGTACGACGGCGTGATAGCTCTACGAAAACAGCGAGCGCAGAGTGAGACGACGATGGAGTCCTCTCGTGCGCTCGCAGGCCTATGAAAAACAGAGGCGGAAAAAGCCGAAAACACCATTAACCCCGGGCAACTATACCTCATACCCATAGATACCATTTCCCGAACCAATAATCGCTCTCCGGCCAACTGAACAGCCCTTAGGGCTCAATATTATTGACGTGTAATATACAGTGCCAAGTTTGAGCTCACTTGCGTAATTTCAAATTAAAATTTCAATTGCAGACTGAGACTCCTAGACAATGGTGACAAATAAAAGGCAGGTCATCCTAATTCCATAATTATTATCAAATGTTTAGAACGCAGCCATAATGGAAAGCGACCATAGTTTTAACTGGCGAAAGGAAAGTTCTGGGACATGGCTATTCGTTATTAGTTTTAATTAAGTGCATTCAAGACACATGACCTAGGAACCTCGCTTCCATTCGGGAATAGGCGAACAGATCAATGATCCCCATCAGTAGACTACCAAGTATCTGTCTTCAACCCCGGCACCAGGACGGCATCTTCTCGCCGTTTGGCGATCTTTAGCTCCCATGTCGCATGTCCGAATGGAATTCAATTTGAACCAAGTCTCGAATTGAAAAAAAAAAAAATTTGCGTGGAAAGTAAGAACGCGTGTGGACTCGGGGTCAAACTCACAAAATCATCTATTTCAGAATGGTTTATGCAGGTATAATGCTAATAGCCATTCGGGATTCACGGCGCCTTAACGACGCGGATGAAACGTCTTTCGTTTCCTGAACAATACTGATCACCAGCCTGCCCACATCAAATCCCTTGTTAGGCTTCCTCAAGCATGCGGTCCGAGAGGTCCTGGGAAGAGCTGGTGCTCGTGTTACGTCAGGCTGTGCCTTCAAGCGCCATCTTTTCCTCCAACATCCATGTACCCTCCCACACAGTACTCGAGATTTCCAGCGTCTGAAGTAGAGTCCGGCGACTTCAGAGGCCCTCGGAAGACATGGGTATGGCGGCGGGGTCTCTGGAGACGTATTCCTCTACCATTACGAGTCTCGCTTGGCCTTTCCCTCGCGTTCTTTCTAGGGGCGCTCTTGTTCTTAGGCAAGAGACACGTTTCACGTCCGCTGTTTGCTGAGAACACAATACTCTTTGACCGGGAACCCAGGCCGACATGGTTGGATCCCAGCCCCACCCAAAAACCTCTCGTCCTCCGACTGGGCATCGTATCGACGGCAAATGAATTTGAACGACGCGAGGCGCTTCGGGAAGGTGCTCTCCGCGGAATTGCCGAATCAGACGTACGTCTGGACTATCGCTTCGTCGTAGGGAAACCACGGAACTGGTTTAGCGTAAGTACGAAGACGCGCTTGGCAGCGGAGATGGAGGAGTACGGTGATATCCTTCAACTTGATATCGACGATGTTTTCAAAACACTGTCGCAAAAGCGGTATCAGGCCATATACTGGGTGAGTCCTATCCAGTTCTTGAATTATTGAGTATCATTAACCGTGTCCATTGTAGGGTGGTTCCGTACCTCATAACACATACGATTACTTTATGACACTCGATTCAGATTCATTCTGTCGTTTCCCAGCTCTTGCGCGCAGGCTTCCCCATTTCCTTGCAGAGCAGAATGTAAACTTGAATCCGCGCGAGCACCCGATAATCCTCGGTCGAATGGGTGGACACGTGACGTATTGGCAGAACACCACTCCGGACGACAACACGGATATCAGCCGTCAAGATGAGATTATGAGTGGACCATGGTTCTCTTATCCCAGTGGCATCGGGTACATGCTCAGGTTCGTTGTACGATTCTCTTGTGGTTCCGACGGTCATTAACTCTTTTACTACGTGTCTTTTAGCTCCTGGTTGGTGAACACTCTTTTGTCTACGACTCCTTCTGTACCACATCACATCCATTATCCTTCAGACGACGTCATGATTGGGTCATGGGTCGCTGCCCTCCGCCTTTTCCCTGATAACTCAACCGTATTCGAGAGCATAGAGAAGAACAAAATCAACCCCAGCCATCGGATATATCCAAAGCCTTACCTGCCCTATTCCATTGAAACGAAGATCGTCGACGACGTCCGTGGCTGGCACGATTTTCCTCATCCTGGAAGAGATATATGGAGGGCTGAACTCGAGGCACCCATGTCGTGGAACAGCGTGTGCGTCCATAAAGTCTCTGCAAAGCAAATCAAGGCTTTGCGAGAACACGAGGAAATACGGGGAGAATGGGTGAACCTTCCAGACAGTTTTTAGTAAGATATTTCATGCCCGGTGAGTATTTTCTTCGTTAGATTTCTCTTGTAGCAATTATTCAGTTCTTTTTAGGTAAGGGGTGTTGGGAGGTAGTGCTATTCTAGTACTGGACATTAATATATGATACCCAACGAGGAAGCATAATAACTAAAGGCGCAATGTATTGGATCAAATGTTGCTTGTTCGAGACCGAGACAATGCAAGTTCTTCAGACGTCTTCCCGATTGTAATGGGATTTGCATGACCCAGAGGCAAAGCGGCCACGACGGTACAGAGTGACCGTCCTGGGAAATGGAAGTACTTGCAGAATAGCCATCAGAATAGATTAATCTGATCCATGTCGAAAAAAATGCACGTCCAACGCAAGTCAGTACGTGGATAACATGATCAGCCTATTTGGTAGGCAGGATCATGCCAAACATGAATGACCTTCTGTCCAAGCCAGTACCGGTGGCGGCCCAACGGCACTCGATACCCTCACCTCGCACAACATGCATTCAATTCTTCAATGTACAACTTTTGCAATATATTATCTTCAGGACGCGGCGCCTGCATGGCTTCGAAGTCCCAGTCTTTCCATCACCCTTTGGTGGCCTGGTGCTACAAGCTCGCAGCCCATACATCTCTCTAGATGAGAGTATGTTACATGCTCGCACTAATGCTTCCACCAGAAATCGACTAGCCATCTTTGCAGATCCTAGTGTGATGTCCCCGAGGGCATCGATTCCACCTTGGGATAAGCAACCATCAGCTGTGAGATACTGGGCGTATCACTCTCCTGTGCGTACTTTATCTCAGGCTCCTCCAGGTCCCAACTCTGCTATCTTAACTTATCAAGGGTCTGCACTCATCATACTATTCGGGTTGCGTTTCTTATGCTGGAACGCCCACAATCCTCAGACAGACGATGACTGTCTTTCCTGGAGGTGTTAGAATAGCGCTGGCAAACTCGTGACGAGCTCCCGACGTGTCGCGCCGCCACATCCGTACCTGACTATACTCTCGGAACTCATACGCATTCTCGATGCATATATTTCACCATACAGACGCCCTTTTTTATGCAGATATCATTTTTGTTAGCCAGTATGTTTCTCTTTGCACTAACTTTTACTGTACTCGTATGCTCGAGCACTGCACTCCCTACAGTATTTGTAACTTGGCTCCATTTTGTTGCTATTTAATGCAGCTGTTCTTTAGTCTATCCACTACAGTACAAAGTGGTTTATACAATGCTTTCACATCGTCTTCCCTCAGTCGTTTGGCACACAAAAACTGAGGTAAGCATTGATATAACTACTTATTTATTACTTACTTCGACTCCTAGCATTTGTATTCTAGGTAATTAGCTATCAATGCAGTCGTTTCGGCACATAAACAATGAATATTTGTATTCTAGGTTTCTTTCAGGAGGATATCCAATGATTAATATTGTTGGTGAGTGCCAGCTACTTCATTTGGTATTCCCTTTCTGCATGCTCATAACCTTCACTGCAGTCCGTCAACTCTGTATTGTCGAATACTTACTTACACGAAGCTTTTGCCTCGAAGCTTCCTAGACTCCTCGCCATGAAACTTGAGCTCCATCATCAGGCTAGTTCATACGCATATAATATTTCTATTATTGCGGAAGAAATGATTCTATTTCTGAGTGAATAACAATGGCATCCTATTGTTATCTTCGGAGACTCTCAGCTCCATCTAGAATCCTGCCATTGTACTGGGTGTTATCTGCCTTGATATCTGCCGTGTGGCTGTGCTTTGATATTTCATTCTCACTTCCGCTCCCAATTGTGGCCTCAGTAAATAACACAAAATAGCACAAATATTCCAGTAGATATAATTCAACAGTCCTGTATTTATGGATATTTTAAATGTTTTAATGAACGGACGTAGAATGCATGAGCTTCGAAAGTGTCATCTGCCATGGCCTAATGTCATCTGTCATTGCCTGTTTCAGCGTTTCATCCTACAGCCACACGAGCCCTTAATGCACGTCAACGATGAATATCCTCAATGCGAAGCTTTCAATGCTATGGGCATCATGCGCTCGGGTCATGAGTACTAACTCAAGGCTCATCTGTATTCATTCCATATTCTATTTCAATGTCGAAAAAAAATTACAAGCAGCAATTAAATATGATCTGAATCGCATTTTTGAACATCGAGAGTCTTTGGAGGGTCTCTCTGACGAGTTAAATAGAGAATAAAACGAAACTTGGGCAATTATCCGCTCCTGAGAACAATTATAGCATTCTATGAATCTAATTGGCTATATTCATTGCTTTTCAAAGCACGGCTCGGAGTCTGAATATTATTCTTGATAATGAAATGCCCTCAAGAATACTCACAAGAAGTCTGTGCAAGCAGTGTTGAAAAATATCATATTGAACAACATATTTGTTGGCTATTATGGTAAAGTTTCGAGCAGTCATTACATTGAAATTGAGTGTGTGTCTTGTTCTACCGATTTTACTTGGAATTTCCCCTCTTTCGATGAGTTTTTCGGCTTTTCCTTTTCAGGATACCTGGTAAACCAAATCGTTTCATCAGTAGGCGAAGTCTCATTTACTTCCTATGTTCTGACCACATTTTATTGGTTACGTCGTCATGCCAGTGGCCTTCAGCAATGACATTATCGCTCCACATATCATCATCTTGCACCTCGCCTCATTTTTCACGCCTTCCCAGTCTGTCATTTCAACGGTTCAAATGATTTCTGGGAAAGAGAATCCTGGAAAACGACCGCCGATATTGCAGGCGTATGCTATATAGGAACTGCAGCCATTGCGTTGGGAACCGCGTCCTCCTTTTCAGAAATATTTGGGCTATCTCCACATTTGTTCTACACAAGGATACGACAATGTCAATTGAAAACAAGAAGATTCTTAAAAGGTTAACAAAACAATGATGAATACAAGTACAATGCGTTCGAGAAAATACATATCGACGGATAGCGAGGTTAATAGGATTGTCAGCAGCTCTGATCTTTGAGAATATCATCCCAGGTCCCAAGTTCGAAGATGCCCGGTAGCATTCCCCATAGCTTCTCTCTACCCATTTTCTGTTGATTTTCCACATGCGCTGTACACTTGATGCATAACTGCAGTCCAGGAACGCCTGCGTGTGTCCCAAGCGGGTGTGGACTGATACGGAGATTTTCCGTGTCGCGCCAGGTCATCTGAGGGAGGCGCTGGTGACAGTTGCCTGCCATGCATTGTGGGGAACGCGAGAACTCGAATAAGAGGCTATGTGTAAGGGTCTTCTGTGCATCCCATAGTCTCTCTTTTCCGGCTAGGCATAAAGCCTTGTCTTTCCATGATAGCACGGGATTCTTCATCAGCTCGGCAATGGAGATGTGCGTACACAGATAATACGCCCAAGGAAGAACGGCAGGGATGTTCGCCTCGTATGCGAGCGGAATAATGCGCACGATATCGGAAGGTTCATACATTGACTGGGAAGCTAGTAGCTTATCACAGCTGGAGAGAGTTGCAGGGAATTTCTGCTGAATTACCGAAATGCATTTCGAGCGTAGCATATGCATGTTATACTTCGTGCTGACGCGCAGAATACCTGAGATGAAGGTAATAGCCGCTCCCAAATCAGCATCAGCAGCCAGATCGTCGAAATGGCTGGGAAGTAGAAGGTCAGAAAATCGCCGATAACAGGATTCTCCATCGCATCGTAAATCTTACAATGAGTTATAGATAGCCTTCATTACATCCACAAAGTCCTCTACTGAATCTGTGAGAGGAACAACAGCACACCCATCGATGGTTTCAACCTTCTCTGGCTGAGGAAGCGTGAACATTCCGGCAAAAACCTCTGAGTGGCGCGATAGTACAGTCTTATGAATACGGAAGGCCATGTGTTCAACGATGAGGATAACAGAGCCATCGGAGAAGTAGAATTCAGGGTGCCGCGTTATAGAATCACTTTTTGTTGGGCTCTCTTCCGATTTACTGCGACCCATCGTAGCAAGATATTGTTTTCGGAGAAGACGACGAGGGGAGAGACAGAAAGAAGTGTCGGCTTTTTGGTGGCATGCACGACACGCGTGCGGCCACTTGCCGCGTGCCTCCGGCTTTAGCCGGATGAACAACAACAGGTTGACGAGATTTCTCTTTCAAGTTCAACCCTCATCGGAGTCTACAGCCCTATCTTGTTTAATGACCACTGCTTCCCACTCAATTTCTCGTTCTTATGATGAGTTTCATCACTATGAGTAAGTAGTATATGTTAGCTGAATCTTTCAAACTAAACCGGTAAATGCTACGAAGATCTAGTTTCAGTGAATCTGACCTCGACGATGAACATTTACGATCTTGACGCGTCACAATGGCCTTTCTGTTGAGGTTCAAGTCGAGCTACGACTTCCAGATAATGCGGTATGGGTTCCTGTCAATAATTTGGCTTCCTGCTCATTCTGGACTATGCTAGTATGTATCTTGGAGGAGCGCTCCATGGAGCAGCAGCTTCTCTTACTAGGCTGCTGAACTTCGACTCAGCTAAGTTCAGCTATCACAGAGGTTCTCGCACATCTAGAGTATGGTTCCTATCCAATCTTATAGAAATCTGTAATACGAAAGAATGGCTGAACTATCCGAGCATCCTGTCGAACACGGCGGCGAAATCCTGGATGGACAGATTGTTTACTGTATCATATTGAAAGAGGTGAGAACGCTTCCCATTGAACACCAGATAGTCGAATTGTAACATGCAAGTTCTAGTCCATATATTCCGACATGATGTCCGTGATGTAAAGTACGTATGTACAAAGTCTACGACGGGGCGTTATGGTAAGTCTCGGATCTGGAATGTGCGTCAGACTCTTCAAGATGGGCCTCGGTTTGGTGAATATTAGGGTGAAGCGGGCCTCGGTTGCATAAAGGATTTTGGGGGATTAAGTTGGCCACCGTCACTTGACGCTTTGGACGCCTGAGTATCGTGTAGGAGAGAAGGCCGTGGAGGATCAGTCGCCGATTGCGGATGGCGCTTTCGACCGTGTCCTCGTCGAGGCCCAAGGGGAGTTTCACGAACAGGATGTTGGCTTTCAGCGGTAGGAGCGTGGTCACCGTTGGTAGGATGAGGAGCTAGTTTTTTCTTAAGATTGCCTGTCTCTCTCCCGTCTGCCTCAGCGTGTGCTCCCGCTTCCGCGCTTCCCGTGCGATGTTGCTTCCGTCGCCTGTAACCACGGGAAGTCTGCACGGCGCTTGTGACTTCGGCGGTGGCGGGAACTGCAGTGGTTGATGAGTCCTCTGTCCTATCCCTTGTACTATCTTTCTTCATACCACTCCTCTTGTAAGTCCCACCACGATCTCTTGTCGTTCCCTGAACTCCTTGGGATGACGTCATCGAAGGTAGTTGGTTCCCCTCGACATTGGAAAGCGCGTCTCTCCCTCCTTCGGATTGCTTTCCTTCCTTCTGCTCTGCAGTTACTGGATCGGGTTCGTGACTAGGTTTCCCCTTTGTGTCGTCGGGAGCTTTAGCTGACTGTGCTGGTTCATGTCGACGGCGATTTCTGTAGCGTTTCCGTTTGTTGTCTGACTTCTCCCCATCCACAGATGCAATGACCTGCCTTCGCGAATCATGTTGAGCGTTGGCACTCGCGTTTAGGATCTGGTTTGTGTCCGTGCCCGAGGCAGTCGCAGAAGGCACTGCTGGGCCATTTTTGTCCGCAGCTGCGCGCTGTTCAGCCTCCTGTGCAGCAATTGCTCGCTCAAGAGCTTCTCTCCGTGCCTGCTGGATTTTGGCAGCCTTTCGGGCGAAAGAAATGCCCATTATACCGCCTATGAGCATCGAAATTAAGTAGATGGAGGTTGTAGTAAGAGTATGGATGATGTGGTAGCTCGTGAGATTCGAGATTTGAGATTCATGCTCTTAGGAGAAACATGAACAAATTCTGATATTCTAGGGTAGATCCAACTAGTGATCAGGAACAATGAAATATACGTCATACATAAATGCGGTATTCGCGCGGGTTGGCAACGGAACACAGAAATAGAGCCGGAAGCGTGAGCGAGCACGCGAGAGTGATTACGGAGCAGGGATCACAGCCGTAGCAACATTGCTCCCCTCACCAGAGGTTGGGGTTGGAATAGCAGCGAGAGGTGTTGGCGTCATTGATCGGAGCAAACTGGTAATTTACACAGCGAACAATTAGTAAAGTTCACTTTGGCGAGAGCTCGTTACTCACTTCGCAATGGCAGCGTTATTAACAGGTGGCGATGATCCTGTGCCAATAATAGTCTTATGACCAAAGCTTGGAACTCCTGCATCAGTCACGACATAAAGATACGCAGGGCCAGGGGGATAATGCCTCGCGGTGAGAGGCCCCTTGACAGTAAGTGTCTTCTTATCCAAAGAGAGCGTAGAAACAAGCTTAACAAGCCGTTGGTCCATATGAACTCCATGTGTGGCGAATCCAAGATCGATCAGTGAAACTAATAGTAAGCAGCAATAGCAATCTTAGGTAAGAATTTGTAGCGAGACATGTGTGATTGTTCAGCATACCTGTTGCATTCTTCGCTGTAGAGGGCAATGTCACAGCTAAGTTAAATGTCGCGTTATAATTTACAGTCGCTGGAAGGCCAGTATACGTCGGACGTGGTTGCGCCATATAGGGAGGCGAATAAAATTCGAGCCTACAAAAAATACCATGGAAATCATTGTAACACGGTCCTATCTTGTCCACTTACCGGTATTCTGTTGCATACTTTGTAGTCGTTACGTCGTTATTTGGGTTTGATCCCGCTGAAGCGCGGTCACGAATGAGAAGACCTATCGACAAAAAACAAATTAACGTACCAAGCATAACGGTGCCATTGGGAGTGAGTGTCGCGGTCGAATGATATAACCTAGGTATCGTGGTAGCTGGAATACCTACTGATGAGAAGCGACTACCGACAGCAGCAGCCGGGTCATATATAACAGGGGTGAAGGCTGGATTATCTGCATTACTCTGGCCAACCTGATTCATAACCTGTATGAGGTAATAAACGCCGACCCAGAAGACATCCTAGAATAGATAGAACGTACGTTTCCATAGCCAGCAACTCCTGACTGAGCACCGTTCACAATGAGGAATCTCATATCCGGGAGTTGCACCAACTCCGGCATGACACGAGGTTGAGGCATACTCTCTACTTTCCATCCAGCTGCAATTCCAGCGGTAGTCAACACCATCCTGGAGCATTGAGCGGACGCAGGAGTTTGGGATGATATAGTAGAAGGACTGGCTGTATCAGAAACTGTAGAGCCACCGCAGATAATGACTTCAGGTGTATAGTTATTTTCTGGAGTCAGGGGAAGCAAAGCGGCTGCGGCTGAAAAAGGAGACCTGAAATCCACAGAAAATTTAAATTGTACTATCTGTATAGAGAAGATAACACTCACGTCACACGAACGCCATTAGGAATTCCAGGCAGGCGGGTCTCTGTGTTAGTGTTCCAATTAAATATCATAGCAGCCTGGTTCGCCGCAATAAACAGCGTGCCGTCTGGTAACTCGATCAAGATGGGGAAATGATTACTATTGAGGGTGTCCATCAAAAATTTGCTAGGAATTTTAACGCCATTGAAACCTATTAAGGTATTTCAACATTGGGATTTTTAACTGAAATTGGAGGAAGATGTTTTGATATTTACCGTTGATATTCTTGGGTGGGAAGAACTCATACGATGGATTATTCATTGATGCGCTGTTAATATACCTGTATTGTCAAAAAAATATGTTAGCGATCGAGTCGCACACTTTTATTCCAAAAATAATTACCCTCCACTAGCAGACCCGCTGAAATGATACTCAGGACACATGCAGGAGAGAAGTGCAAGGGGAATGACTACGCACCCAAAGATCATTACAGATCCGTCTTCAAGACGAACCTAATAGTAGTGTAAAAGTGCATAGACCATGATCAACGGCATACTGACTGAAGACGGGTACCACCGATTTGAAGTTAGATGAATATGCGTAGGGTCTTCGAATATATCACATGTTCCAGTGGTACATGGTGTGAAGAGCCGAATTGCCTGAAGACCGTTTTGTCCTGGATATACAAAAGCTCACGCGTCAGTACAATGCTTGAGAAACAAGGAAATCATTACCCGTGATGACAACTGGATTTCCGCCGGAACTGACGAGGGTTCCGTTCCCAAGGAAGCTACCAGTCGCACACCAAGTATTGCTAAGAGGGTTTAAAGCACGAACGGTCTGCGTGTTGAGATTTAGCTCAACAGACCACGCAACATGTCCGCCAACAGTGAGAGCGTTATGCTCGCTAGAACGAAATCATATTGGCAATAAGGCTAATATATCTGCCAGGCTCGCTTACACTTTGTCAAAAATGATGGCAGTAGTCTCTGAAGTTACTGCTAACTGCATAGCGCTAACTCCCGTAGTTCTAAAAATGATGAGGACACGTTAACACATTACAGCTTCAGTATTTTAATTCCAACCTACCCCTGTTGGACCAAGGACCAGGTTCCAGACACGACCGCTCGAGCATCGAGGGTTTGTGCGGAAGCACGGAAACCAAAAATGATGATCAGTAGTGTCTTTCTTGCAAGCAGAGAGCCAAGTGCTAATGATAAAAGCATGATAAGGAATGTGTGAAGACACCTGAACCCATTTGATTGTAGCAGAGGCTTTATAAGTGCAATTTAGACAGGCACCGATTTCTAGCGCTGGCAGTCTCTGTATGGATGAAATTGAGGCCAGAGACCAGGAACTGCATACCAAGGCCAGATGGGTTAAAGAGCCCGCAGGGACATGACATATTAAATCATATCAGCGCACAGAGCGCGAGGCTCGCGTTCCAAAAGGAGTCGGTCCAGACACATCCTGGGAATAGCCAGGAATAAATCGGTGACCACAAGGACGTCGAAGAGAGTGCATTGTTAAGAAAGATGCGAGGAAGTGCCTATGTACCCACGTCCAAATTTAAAAGCGATTTACTTTGGAACGAATAGGGTAAGAACTCGGTCGGCAGTTTCTGCATTACGAAACGATGCATTCAGTGAATCATAAATAATGAAGAACATCTGCCAACATACTTCAGTAATCTATCGAGGATTTTATGATTATTGACGCAGAATGCTCCACAACCACGAGGTTGTGCTGTAAAGTCGTGAGTAATGTATATGCTGGTCAGACATCTGGCATGAAGGCAGCACCTGTAGCATACGAGCGTTATCACTATCCGAACCACTCGGTCATCACCCCGCCGCTCAGAGGCCGCAGAACCGAAGACATTCCTGAGAATGGCTGGTCGCATGGTCTCCTGCTCGTCTTTGTGATGTTGCTTACTGTTCATGTAGGTCCTCGCTTTTATAGCACTGGTGCGGCCGCCGACAAATTTGAATGCACTCATCATGATGGTGGTGGAAGTCGTGTGGAAGCCTTACAATCAGGTGCCCGACTTCAAGTTCAAAGTCAATATATATATAATAGACGCTTTTGATAAATAATACCAAGCAAGAGCATACAGTAAGTATTGGACAGCAAGCATTCAAGCACTGACAAGCAGGAAATGCACTGAGTAGGTGAACTTCGAAAATGTACTACCATTAGGAGAAAGCTGAGAACATTTCAGATCCTGTTATGTCGTTTCTCGACGACAGCGACTATTAAACAATATCTATACTATAAAATAAATGATATTGAACGATTGTCATGCTCAATATTTTGCGGTACGAAGCATTCAACACTACCGCAGGAAACATATACTAACTACTGGCGCGCATCGTAAACTCAATTTGAATACAAAGGAAGATTAATGAAAGAGAGGCCAGATAGGAGCTTACTTCTACTGTCACGTCCTGACTGAGAACTCTGCCGAGGAAAGAGAGTCATTCAAGCGCTCCAACAAACCTCCTATTATTGTAAATTTGTTAGCATAATTCCAATCAGCCGCATACGTGCAGATTCACCAATTAGAGGGCTTCCAGTAGAACACTGGGTCATGAATTCGGAAATGGTCCTTAGTTCCTGGCGCAATACCTGCTCATTCTCGTTGAAACCCGAGTGCTGCCACTGAGAATATCCTTTGAGCTCGTGAGCGAGAATTTCATGGGCACTCATCCAAATTGGCTGTGAAGCTTCTATCAGTATGCTTTAAATTTTTATATTCTTAAGACTTACCCCGAGGACAGGATTAACCACTCCACATTCGCCCAGCCCCATGTTTCTAGTTATCGCAGATATTGATTTTGCCGCAGACAAACATTTATCCCACGAAATTGTGCTAGTCTGGGCTGGAAACGCGTGCATCCTGATTATGGCAGCATGGAGAAGCATATGGGTGACAACAAAGGTTCGTCTTGAGGACGAAGACATCCCATGATGATCCGATGAATTGAAATTTGATATTAAACGGGCTATCGAGGCCTCAAGGTTATCCAAGGATACGGGAAGGCGGCCTATGATACTTGTCAATTATGAAAAAGAGAAAATACAAAATACACACCTGGGGAACTTCGTAAGCTGCTATCTATTGCCTCTTTAAAAAGTATCGACGCCTTTACTTGTAATGCCTGCACTGAAAGATGCTGTCGGGACTCGTGCGCATTGTTTTCGAAATTGATAATTGTATCACTGCTTCCCTCAGAAATCTAACATTATCAAGAGGTTAATATGGACAAAAGATGAGGAAGTAGACTTTAATATGCTTGCCGTCTGAGTGATGTAATTGTCCAGAGGCCATGGTGTATCTACGATAAGACGAGATGAATTGTAGAAGGTGAGAGACTGAGAAGGTTCCATTGCGGCCCAATAATTGCTGAGCTTTACCACAGCCCAGAAAGCATCTATTCGCTCGCCTTCCTCGATGTTGTCTGCAGAGAGAGATAACAGCGACCCTAGGATTGTTGAGCCATGCGTTACATCGCCTCTGTCTGAGCGGACGAGATGAAGCTTCGCGCTAATTACCAATGTAATTGCACCATTGACGTGGTACAGTCCTTGCACACTGTCGCCACGGTTGTAGTAGTAATAGGATAAGAGCACCTCTGCTTGAAGAACATCCATAACCTTGTGCGGATGTAACCCAGAAAGATCTCGAGGAACCTGCTGTAGGGCACTAGAGAGTAGACGCTGCTCATTCCATTCCGCGGAAAGGGATTCTGGTGAGAGTACAGCTCCCCATAAATAGAGGGCGTAAAGCAAAGAAGGCACAGGTCGATCACTGTGTCCAATCACTAACGGAAGGCCTGACCTGTTATGAAAACGATCTAGATCAAGAAACCATCCCAGTTGAGAACTTTGAGGATAGAAATTTGAGACCCTACAGTTTAGGCATGAGACAGCAATCGATGAGTAGATATCAATGACTCACAGGTATTGGACTACATATTGGGATGGCTCCTGTAGAACAGGGTGAGTTTACGATTGGCTCTTAGATGGTCAATTCACCTTACCTGTAGATGTGTCGTCATCCGGGGAGAAGATTCTCCTGAGCGACTAACTTCTATTGCAGTACAAGTTGAGTAAACGTAGAAAGAATTGCTGAGCTGAGAATGTACCTGGCGAACTTGTTCCTGAGACATTCTGAGCTCTGAGAGAGGAAGAAGCTTGATTTCGTGAATATACCATCGTGACACCTTCACCTGGGTAGGGGTCACGAAGCATCACTGTGTTTACCGCGCCCAAAGTCTCCAGTTCCTGAATCCGTCGCTCGAGGCGTTCTATATCGGATTCTAGTGCTTCCCTCTGCGAAATTCCGGTCGTTGGAAATTCGCAATCGTCAAAACCGCGCGATCGTTGGCATGGGCCACACCTAGGTCTGACCCCATCGCATTTCTAAGGGATTATTAGTACTCAAACTTCGCGGTGAAAACAAGCGGACACACAATTTTTCTCTGCCTGAAAAGAAAGTCAGTAAGGATTCAGCTCGAGTGCTGTTACAACACGTACTTGCAGTTTAAACATGCTGCACCGCGAGGCAAGCTAGTGGACGAAGGACCTGCAGCTGGAGGTGTAGTATTCATGGTCTAACAGTGATAAGATTCAGGATATGTGAACTACATACGTATATTCCCCATAGAGGATTATATACTCCAGGATATCCAGTCCTACGACACCAGTAATACGGCCATCGTCGTTGAATGCATTAGAGCCCGAAACACGCTAATGTCGGACGCGGAAATCTGCCGATCTTACATGCCGATATGACTCGTCTAGATGTCGAGCGGAATGGTATTTGCCACATATCTGCCATCCAGTTTCGTCACGGTAAGAGTTCTTCAGTGATCCTTCGGTGACTCAGCAACATTTACAGAAAATACGCGGCTTTACCCGATGGTCACGTTTTGGTTCTTGGTGCCTAGGCTATACGAAGCCAGTTATTAATATCTCCAATATAAGGAAAACATGCTTATGAATGCGTTACAACGTGATCTATGGTAGCTCATCCGCGTAAGCCTGAGATCGCACAATTCTGATATTTCAAGCACAGAGGGTATCTGGGGATGCGGTGGCTGACATACATGGTCCTATTGCGCTCCGATATGGCGCAAACAGTTGCCTAGTGGCCATTTTAGTGGAGCATGAGTGTATACTTCCCAACACGAAGGCGCTCAAGAGTAATCAAATAATAATATCAGGTAAATCTATGTTCTGTCGCTTTTGCATTACTTCTGTGCCGAATGGATCGCGCACACAGCAACTCAATATTATTTCCGTGGAGCTCGGGCAGCTTCTTGTCCTAGTCACTATTGATAATATTATTGGAAAAGGCAAGCAGATGCATCTGCAAAACTACCAATAAAGGATTCAAAACGTGACATGAAAATTCTCTAATGAGTCAAGTGAGTTTCGGGTGACATGGTCTGAGGAATGCGTACATGTTTCATTTTCATAGCGCGACCCAAACATTACTCTCCGAATGCCACAGCTGTGCAAAATCGCGCGGATAGTGTAGGATTTTCGCCTACATCCAATTATTGGAGGGAGAAGTAAAAAAAGGACTTCAAGATTCAAAGATCTTGAGAGTTTCCTAAAATAAATCTTTCCAATCATTACATACGGCGGAGATATGGCAGAATAAATCCTGATTTTCATCTTTTCTTCCGAATAAGTATTAGTACTCTTAATATTTCCCGCGCTGAAGTGCTAGCATTTCGTCTGGATTAATGTCTTTGGAGGTAATAACAGTGGTGTCTGGAGAAAAAGAGTCTAGACACAATTTAGCATGGCCACACGGCATTTTCGATGTCCTCCCCGACAAAAGCGTAGTATATCGGATGTTATCGGATGAAGCTTTCAAAACTCACTTCCAACCCCAAGTTATACTCATTATCTACGTGTTTTAGTTAACATCTATGAGTTTTCCATGAGATTTGGAAAATCATTCATGAAAAACAATGTAAGTTTTCACTGATTCTCAAAACCCCCGTGGTGATGGAGTCATACATACGTACGAAGGAAGCTCGGGCATGATAGGCTATAGACAATAGCACCAAACACACCAGCTCAAAATACAAAGCGGTGCTTTGTGTTGATTGGATGTCAATGTCAGTGTGTTGCAGTGCGGTACCCAGTGCCTGCGGAATCAAACCCAGATCGCTTTAGCGGGAATAGATGTGTACCGAGATTAAAATGAAAAAAAGGCGCTCTTCGTTCTCCTCGGAATCTCGGATGTCATGCATGAGTGCGTAAGTATTCCGCAGTACGGCGCAAAGTACCTGCCAACGCGATTGCTTATGGCTTGTGATATATCTTTTCAAAGTGTTCCTGTACAAATACGGTCGAGTCTTATCTCTCTTTATGACTGAAGCGAATCCCTGCAATGCAGATTGTAATGTCTGTTGGAATGTTGATTGTAATCAGCTTTATAATCAGTTAGACATTAGTAGGCTCAATTCCTCTTCAGTGCATGTTCTAGTTACCAAATCTACTACAACCGACGGTGCCGCTGCATGAATCCACTGCAGTGTTCCTTTCTCATCCTCTCCTGTAGCATAGAATCTGAATCTCTAACCAACCAACCACCTTATCGCTTGTACATATCTTCCACTAATCGCTCCTCTGCCAATTTGACGGAGATTCAGAGACTGGAAAACATGTCAGGCTAGGCGACACCCGAAGTCTCACAGCTCTTCTCTTCTCCCGAGATTTTTTTGTCACTGCACATTCAGTTCATACCCAAATGCTTATATATTTGAAGGGATTCCTCCAAACAATACTCTAAGCATTTTACGAATTTTACAGAACATTGTAAAATCATAGGGGATGTTAAATGAAAAATTAACCAAATTCATCGAAAAACAACAGTCTCCTTTTACGCAAAGCAGTATTCTCCATATCCCATATAAAATGACAGGAAATTGAGGGTATCATTCAATTTATATTTATTCATGAATTTGTTGGTAAATTTTGTTTCAGAACTTGTACTCAGAAAACTATAACCAGGTTTTTTGAAAGGGAAGATATTTGACATGGCTAAATTTTTGCATTACCCAAGCAGCCGTTGAGAGCGAAAAAGGCTATAACTTTAAGAATTCTCTCTTCCACCGCAGAAGCATGTAAAAAAACACCTTGAGGATGAATGAAGTGGAAGATGAAATAGAGGCTACATAGTATGATAATGTTGGGAGCACAAGTTTAACACATTCACATAATTCCTATCACTTTATCTACTGCTATTTAAAGAAGTAGTGTGAACTAGGGTTCCGTACTTTTCCTGCAATTCTAACCATTTCAGTGTATCGAAATGCAAAAGATTGAAGCTGCAACTTCAGAGGAAGGAGAGCGGTGAATCGATTGGCTTGCCTGTCAGCCTGACTCATTAGGGATACAGCAACAGTACACAACCACATTCGTCAAAGCTCTGTGCCTGCATCTTCAAAATCACGCAACTTTCCTCCGAATTATGCTCTTATTATTACATCTATTATGTTGCAATTCCATTCTTGGTATGTGGCACTATGTCAATCTCGTAGCAATAATACCAACTGTCTTTTGTACTGAAATTATACCATGATAACGTGCACATGTCCCTTTGTGTCCAATATCTCCTCCATCTCCATATCCTAGGCATGTAGGAACACGGGTGTGCCGTGCCTTTCGGAGCTCGCAGCATGTACCTTTTTGACCTGTGCTCATAAAATTTGCCTTTGGTCAGTAGCCTAACACAAGAGTTGGAACTGCCTGTGCATGCACGGATACAAATTGCTAGTGACGACTCCCTGCAGGACTCCGAAGGATATGGTTAGACGGGAATGGAGAGTATGAGTGTAATTAATCACTGACGGGCATGTGTAGGCAACGAAATCCATAACAAAGGTCTTGTATCGCAGCTATTTCGTTTGAATATGAAAGGACTGCAAGTTACGATTAGGTCGGCTCAAAGTCATTCCCACGAGTACATTTATAATTCGATTCATAACAAATAGATAAGATTATATATTTACAAAGCTAGGATAAGCGCTTTTTACCCTTTGCAATTGTGATACCATCAATCGGCAGAGTAAGGCCGCCAGGAATTTTCCAACATATGGATCTGAATACTTAGAAATGACGTTGATACAGACTATTAAATGAGTTGGAATTTGTATAGATATTTCACATGATATTCAAGATTTCACTTTCTATCCGTGAATCAAGGTAATTTTTTTTTCGTTATCTACTAGCACAAATAGTCATAATATAATCATATATCATATCGAGATATTAAACTGTATCTGCAAGTCTAGCACTATTGCGACAAATACTTCTAGCCAGTGAAATTGAAGAAAATTATGTCAAAAAGGAACGTTCCTAGTACCACGAACTAAGCATGTCCTATTCCCCACTAGATGGCCAATAAAGGAGAAAAGGCACAAAGCACCATGAATTTTATTCACCCATGTGATGTGGGGTGTGATTCAATATGGTCGAGCTTGGAAGGGATTTAGAAGCTTCTTGAAAAATGGCTGTCTGTATGCGGACTGTTTATATCCATAATTCGGATTCTTGAAAATAGCAAGACAAATCAGGAGCCAAGAATATAATATGTAATGAAGTACTCACAGCAATGTTCATCCTCTTCCCCTTCGGAGGAATAACAACATATCCACCTTGTCCGCCATTAATAGGGACTACAACGGGCATGTGTGACGGTTGTTCGATGATAGTTGGGCTTCGTGTGTCGGGATAAACGGTGGTGTATGGTAAGCCTTGCCCATATGACGAAGAGGGTATTAGTGGGGTCGATCCAGGACGGGAACTATAACTACCGGAATGAGGGGAGGTCATTGGAGTGGATAGATACAAATAAGAGTTCGAACTTGAAGGCACCGTAATTGCTTCTAGAGGAGTGATGGAGGCAATTGGGTTCACAGGAGCCTGAATCCAAGAAGTGGGAGGAGGCATCTGGATATATGTTGGCTTCGAGGAGCGCGAGCGCCTCCACAACGACGTCCCTGACTTGGAGTGGCCGGGATGTCTTGAACTCGAGGAAGAAAGGGGATGATCAACGGAAGGATAGGGAGACCCGTAAGGCATCTGGAGTGGCTGCATTCCTCGTGGCTGTGCATCTGTTTGATAATCCGTGCGAGATTTGTGCGAATGCCGTCTCGAGTGGCCATGACGCCTAGACCTAATGGAAGAACTCGAGAATTAACCATCTCCCTGAGATCCACTAGCACTGAAGGCAGGAGACGTGGAAACAAACGGATTGGAAGGCTCGTATCGATGAGTCGTGTTAACCCAGTCCCCAATACGTTGTTGTGTGGCCATGTAACGTTCCCAAGCCCCAGGAGAGTAATCGTATTCCGTCATGACTCAAATCGATAGAGAGGGTGTAGATATGGCGGGGACGTATCTGTGCGAAAGGCAGCGCAGCTAACCCAAGATATATGAGAGAAAACGTGTCTAGATAACGTCCGAGTTGAAGTGATCGATATACCCGGAAGGCTCGTGGAGGCCAGGTGTATTTATGTAAAGCGAGGTCGAGTGGATCTACAGCTGTCAACAGCCTTCTTGGATAGTGGAGAGACTAGGGCTGTTACTTTTGGCAGAGAAGCAGAGAACAGGCTAGGGGGCAAGCACTGTAGACAATTAGAGATTATTTTAGTAGCGATGCTCAGTGATTAGAACAAGGATATGTTGAGTCAGTACATATCACAGGGGCAAATACCGGCTATTCAGCACATTCGGGCCTCGGCAACTGCTGTTGTTTACCCGACAGTTCCATTTTGAGGTACGATCGTCCTCGGGCTCAGCATGCTCTCAATCCGCGTTGCATTTCTCCTTTCATCTCGTAGTGTAACTGCGCTTGCATCAATGCACGTTTAATGTGTCCTCCCACAGGTTCAGCTTCAAAATGCATTTTGCCCAACATGATTATTCCAGGATGTTCCGTCGCGTGATACTCCTGGACTTTGTTCCGGGTCAATTGTCTTAAGGGTAACCAACGGATTTAAGGTACAACTCAAGTGCAATACTCCACTTCGGACTTACCTGTCTAGCAATTATGTCCCAATCAGATGTTAATTTTGTGGTATTGTCTCTTTCAAGCCTGCTAGCACACACAAGGTCTGAATGTGTACATGTCTTGGTCTACGGCGCTTCTTCGTAACGTATACTCTTCTTTCTTAGAAGTTTGCTTCAATCTTCCTTATCAGGAAAAGAAGCAAGTGGGCTCATACGAACTCCTAAGCTATCTGTGCATTCCTATCAAATCAATTCCTGTGGCTGTTCTATTTTGCTTCATTAGGGAGCAAGCTCACAGACACAAGTGCTACCTAATTCCGTCGCATTGGTCCGGTCGCCGGATGAATACCACGCAGTGATGCAGAGCCACTGTTGTGATGCCTATATCTAGTAACGACGCTGTCCATAACTAAGTATGCTGTATTACCATAAGTAGGTGCTCCTGGGAGCAGGCCTCATTTCCAAATTGCGGTTATCGTGCATTTGGAACTTCTGTTATGTGACACTCTTCTCCTGAATAAGATAAGCCGTTTAAATTTAATATTTCTCAGTATTGGTCGATATCAATATCTGACTACAGCTGTGGTAATTCCGGTGGCTTTCCGCTACAGTGGCGACTCTCTCCTCAGCTTCAGGCTCAACTTCTTGGTTTGAACTATGGACTCACTGGCAATTAATCTGTATGAGTTATCACATTTAAGCCACTTGAGAATTTTTATTCAAAAAGGCGACTCGATTGGGGTTGAAGAACTTCCAGGAACGAGAATATTCTCAGCCTCATTCTTTGCAGAAATTTGGAGGAAAGGCGAAGACATAATTGCCCCAACCTATTATTTTATCAGTCCACGCTCATAGATTCAAGATATCCGATACATTACAGTGTCGTACAGGGAAGAGGTAAATACCTGGAAGAGGTCATGATATCAGAAACGAATATTTGGGAGACTAAAAACATGGATATGTTAGTTAGCCCTCTCTGTATATTAATGTGTTAAAAAGAGACAGTACTATAGAAATTTTTGAGAAAAAAAGAGGTATTTCAGCGAAAATTCAGAAAATAATAAAAGTTGACAAGGATTTTGTTGGATCTTGAGGTTTTTTGTGTTACAAAAATATGGAAAAAAGTTATTATTCATGTAGTAGGATATCCAGAGAGTATGTAGCAAATGGGGGGGGGAAGAAATATGGGAAATAAAAATGAACATTTGAAATAGAAAAGATAATCTATCCTGGAATTATGATACTGACTTCATCCTTACATTCCACTGAATACAGGTGAGCAAACACTCTGATATCAGACTGTGTAGTAGACTTCCTAATCATAAACACCCTCCCCTCCCCAAGTTGCCTGAATGAGCAGGAGATCTGCAGAAGAAGGTCCATCAATATTTAGCTCTGGAATCAAAATGCATAGTGACAAAGCATTTCTGGTGGATACAGGAAGCTCCCTGTCACTTGCCTTCACTCCTTGACCAGTTACTGTGCCCCTCCTTTGTCCTCAACCCCTCCCATATGCATGGTTTGATCTGGTTTCATGCTTATTGTGGTCACATTGCTCACAGAGTTGGTTGATTTCTGTAATTTCATAGATTGGTTTCTTTTCCTTCAATCATCCTTCCAATGTTGTAATCAGGATCTCACCATAGCACTGAGAAACTGAAGAAGGTTGCAGTCAGATTGGTTTGGAGTTTGTGCACTGCCTTGCTTATGAGGTTTTCCTTCTCTTCTTCAACCCATCTTTGCAAATGTGCTGTAGATCCATGTTGTGGATTGTGTGTTGTAGCCTCCTGTGGCATGTAAGCACAAAGGGATGTGGAGGAAGAGGTGAACTTGACTTGTTTTCCCAAATCAGCAATGGTTGGATGTTGCTCAGCAAAATTTACCTCTTCCATGTTTTGTTCTAAAATTAGTCATCATCAAAGATGTCTAGTCTGTCCTTTATACTTTATGTTTAAACAAGATAATTATGTTCATGAGACAATAAGGTAGTGTGCACACAACTCAATTCAAATGTAAGGTGAATGTGTCCTAATAGGACAAGATTTATTGCTGTTCATACCTTTTCTATGTAAGACACTATAGTTCAGAACTTTGCTAACTGCTTGCTTCTCCATGCAGCACACACCAATTCTCAAGCATCTTTATAGAAGACTGTTTGTTTCCTAAATGGGGCTGCTCACAAAATCCTATGCTAATGCCATTGATTTCCTGTTAGAATGTAAAACATCTGCTAATGTTTGCATTGCAAAGGATCTGCTAAAGAGGGCTTTTAAATTTCTCACACCACCAGAGTAGAGATACCATTGTGGAGGTTACCATGATTCATACTTACTGAGTACAAGGAGATCAGGGTATGAGACCTATAGCCTATTTTGAGCTCCAGTGAGGAAGTTACTTTCTGGATCCCACAGACTACATGTTCCACAACCTTGTTCAGTTTTATGATTGTAATGAATAAACAATCATGAAATGGTGTTGAAACAAACTAGAGGTCCTGGACTTCCACACAAAATCACATGACTTGGCTAAGGGTTACTTTGCAAACATGAATTTGAAATAGGACAAGGGATTGGAAGGATCAGACATTGACTATTGGAATATTATATTTATAAATGACTGCATTCCCATATTTGGCTTGACACTTTTTGCTTTCACCCACCAGTTCCATATTTTCCACTCATAATTATGCAGATGTACCTCCTATCCACTCAATTCTGCATCAAAGTGGTAGCTATGTTATATATTCTTTGCTTGTAGGATTTATTTCAATTGTATTTATGTTTGTAGCTTCCATGAAGTACACTACACATTTACCTCAATAGATTTGCAGAGGTTCAGCACATACTTCTACATACTAACCTTCTAGAATATAGATAGTGAGCTTAAAATAAATGTTTTGCACCTTCATGCAAGTTTTTATATGGTATCCTCTATGTGTTCCAATCCCTTGCCATTTAGGCTAATTTCCTTGTACTTGGAGTGTTCAATTTATTTCACCTGTTCTCTGCTGTTCTGGAATTGTATTTTAATACTAATATATGCATAACAGGTTTAGTAAGCAGTCTTCTTTTTCAACTCTTCAAAGGAATCACAGTCTGTAAGTAAGTTTTTCTGCTCTTATTCCTCACCTTCCACATTGCAACTAACTCAATTACCCTAATGAGTTGACTAGTCAACATAATTTATGGTGTACTAAAGACAGGGCTCTTATGAACTCTGTACCTTTTTCAGTGGGGTCTGGGAATAATTTGAAAGTGCTACCTGATTTAGAGGGTGTACAGATCTCATATTTAGGGAGGAAGAGGTGTGTTAAATAGAAGAAAACATGTAAGTATTCTATCTTAGCTGCCAAAAAGGAGGAGGATATTTCCCCTGTAAGAGCACTATATTGTTGTGCTGCAATTCCTAAGCAATTATCAATGGACAAAGATTTTTTTCATCATCTTCAGGAAGATGGCATCAAATGGCTCTAATATCAACTGTGAGGCTCAGTAAAAACAAAAATTCTAGTAAACATCTGGCAACAGTCTAGTATTTCTACACCTGACCATTTGCTGCCAGATTGCTGCATTTTTTGACTCTCAATGTTAAGCTTTAGTCCTGTGGTTAGTCTAGTAAATGGTAGTTAAAGTGGAATGTGTCCATGCTCCTGTGTTGCATATATAGGAATCTATAAGAATGTTAAGAATATTTTTCCAGAGGAGCCCTAGAGGTCCTGGTACCTAACCAAAAAGTAATAATGCAAGAGGTAGGGGAAGTGCAGAGACAAGAGATCTCTGGTCTCTTTGGAAATGTGTTCCAGAGCTACATCAAGGAGAGGGGTCAGAAGTGGACAGTAGCTTCAGCTTATGTGCTGCACCCCTTTGTTTCTAATGTCAAGTTTACAGATAACCATTAGCAGACTAAACAGAGGGAAGGGATTGCAAACTCAGCTTCCTGACCAGAGATTGGTCAGGAGAAATCTCCAGATACTGGAGATTAAAGTGAGAACAATAACAGTGATAAGAGTGGATTCAGGAGCAGAAATGTCAGAGGTAGCTTTAACCAGTGTGGATGAAACTGGTAGAAGTAGTAATTAACAAACTGAAGAACAATAGTACAATCAAGGTACTTAAATACTAAAGGCATATAATTACCCAGAGTAATACCAAAAAGTACTAAGTTATACTAATCAAAATGGAGAAGTAAGTGGGTCAAACAAGAGAGAGCATATGATGAGTGATAGTAAGAATCTAAGGACATGAACTAGAGGTTAACACAGGGAATATAATATTAAGAGACCAGTGTCTGTGGCTGAAGCTTATGAGTTCAGAATGGAAGTGGACTGGAGTAAACCTGAGTAAGGCAGAGATGAGGTGGAGAGTCAGGAGAGCATCAGGATTGATTAGAAGCTGGTCCAGAGCATATGGGTGGTTATCATGATTGGGAAATGACAAAGAACCTGGAATACTGTCCCTTCATTTACAATAAAAAGCACTGTGGAAGAGCTTGCTTTAAAGTAACAGCATCTGGTTCAAAAAGGCCAAGAGCCCAAGTAACAGTTCTACCAGTCATTGCTACAATTAAAGCAATGTTTGCCAATTCAGATACAGCCAGACTTTTACCACTACATCTTATTGGATCTGCTATGTCAGAAAAAAAAACTCTGACTGTGGAACTCTTCAGTATATATTTTTCTGAAGAATGAGATGGGACTTTTTGGTGATCCTAGAGATATTGCTCTTGCATTATCAACTGATGGTGTGTCAAGAACTTGTTTCCAGGTAAAACCTAGAGTTGCCAGGCAAGTAATAACTTGGGAGGGGCAAATGAAAGTGACCAGAGACTCTGGTGATATCTCTGGGAACACATTCTAGCACTACAAAGAAGAGAGGATCAGGATGGATGGCAGCTTCAGCTTATGTGCTGCACCCCCTTCATTTCTAATGTCCAATTTACAGATTATTATTTAGCAAAGTTGAACAGAGGCAAGGGATTGTAAACTCAGCTTCCTGACTGGAGATTGGTCAGGTGAAATCTCCAGGAACCAGAGATTTAGTGTGAGAGCAATAATGATGACAAGGAGAGATCGAGAGAGCAGAGGATGTTGAGAATGTCAAAGTAGCTTTACCAGTGAGGATGAACTGGCAATGGTGAAGTTGTATTAATTAACAAACTGAAGTACTACAATACATTCAAAGTACTTAAATACTAGAAAATCTAAGTAACCAGAGTAAATATG
>JASFDD010000188.1:0-38502 GCA_036937055.1 Nidula microcarpa | reverse complement strand
TACTTTAGTGAGTGCTTTTGGTATTGTAACCAATTATATTTGCACAAAACAGGGGTGGCTGTACACATGCCATATTATTGGTATCTCCCTCATTGGCATTGGCATTTTCATCAGCATCGGCATCATGCTCATCGGCACTCTGATCAGCATCAGCAGTCTCATTGGCATCTTCATCAGCACCGGCATCAGCATTGGCAGATGAACCAAAGTCACCAAGCCAGGCATCTGCTGCTCTGTCAAGCCAGGAGATCAAATTGGTAGGAGCAGAAGGATCTCCAACATTTTCACCTTCCACATTGTAGGCAGTCCACAAATTTGCAGCAACTTCTGCCATATGTGCAGGGTCAGCATCAACATTACCCTCTGCCAGTGAGCCGGCATCGGTAAGTGGTGAGCCAGCATCGGAAGAGTTGTCAGCAAGCCACATGGAGGCAGCAGTGCCTGCAGAGAAAGAATGGTAAGAAGGATTGGAATTTCCTGCAGTGCCTGCACTGCTACTCCCCACCCTTGCCATTGGAATATCGCAAGAAAGTGAGTGTGAGTTAGCATTGGCATTGTCATGGGCAAGCCACATGGAGGTAGCAGCCTGCACTGAGAATGATAAGTGGGAGGAAATTGTGGAATAATTTGAAGAAGGAGTGAGCTGATGAGACCTAAAGTGCTCCGGATGCTGCAGATCAGTGGAAGGAGGGGTGATGTGAGCATCGGCTGGGATCAAGCTATATTCAGCAGTGCTAGCTGGTAAACTGGCAGTGCCTGAATATTCCCCCAGGAATTTTCCATGCTTGAGGGTTGTCTCATACCCAGATTGAATACATAACTTGCTGATATGTTGAAGACCTAGAATGTCTTCTTGGGTGAGGCTATCACCCCAGGTCCATTTATGAGATGATACTGGCATAGCCTGAAGCTTTTGGAGTGCTTCAGAAGCCTGCTGGGCAATGCACTGACTCAATTGACAGTTTGGGATCCAGGACCTGGGAGGTTAGCTGGAATAGATGCCGATGCTGATGCTGATGCCATGGAATCTGTTTCCTTCAAAATGACTGTCTCATACAGCAGGAAGAAGCCTGCTGCTTGACAGGTGGTAACATGATGTTTGTTGGATGAAGATACAAGCATTGTGGCTGCAAAATCTTTTACTTTCTTGAGCTCACCCAGGAGATCAGTTGCAAGGGAGTGGTAAACACAACACCGAGTACAGCTGGCATTGGCACCAGCATCAGCACTGACATTGGCAGAGGAGAATTTGAGAGGAGGAATGTGAGTGATCGGCACTTTGGAGAGAGGCCCATCTTTCGAAGATTTTTCCAATTGTAGGTGGTGGTACTGAAGGCAGGATTCAAGTGTTTTTTAGCCAAGAATGTCATCATCAGTAGGCTGGCAAGTCACCTTCCACCAACTGAGTTGATGAGAACCCACAACCCTACCCAATTGGTTGGTGTCAGTGCCAACATCGAGGGTTGCAATGAATCCTGAATTGAATTTAATTGGTAGCTGGTCATCAGATACCATGGCCAGTGAGTTGGCAAGGGATCGCAACACAATTGGCACTTTGGTGATCTGGCCGACTGAGGTTGCTATCCCTATGTAAGACATAATGAAGAGCTGATGCAGATTTAGAATGGTGTATTACACTAAAATTAAGCCAATAGTAGTTACCAGTTCCTGTTGGAGGCACTGCTACATCCACCGTTGGTGCTGAGGGATGGCCTTGCTGATCTCAGCAGAAGCATGCCAAAGTCTTGACTTGCCATAGTAGATCACTTCTTGTACCTTAACATGCCAATTTTCATTGGATCCATGTTGAAGGTTAAAAGGGTTGAAAGGGCAGATGGAGGTGGAGGACATTTTGGCAGTGATAGTAATGGTGATGGGTGATAGATGGATAGATAGATAAGGGCAAGAATATCCATAAAGTAAATTAATTACAGCAATGATTCATAATTTATATTTGTATTCTTAAATGATTGATTGGAAATCAGTGCTAAGTGATGCCACATAATGGCTATCCGATCAGCATAGGCAGCTGCACCAGGAGTGAGAGGTCGACCATTTGCACTTGGAGTGCTCAATGCTGATTTCCATTGCAGGCTCTTATGTAAGAAATACCGCACTGTCCATTGCATTTCATACCTGACCAATATGCATTCTTCTTGCCATCTTAGATGTTGAGCTCGTGCACAAAGCCAGTGAACATGTTTGACTGAAAAATAGTAAATAAATAGGTGAACTTGGTATATGAGAAGCACTTACACTTCATAATAGTTGCTGGGTTGGTGGGGGCTCAATTGGCATTGGCATTGGCATTGGAGAGGATATGATGTGTTACAGCATGCCAGATCCATGAAAGTTTAATTGATGTGGACCCAGGAGTATTTGGGGTAAGAATAGCAGTGCTGGATTTAATATCATCCTTTTTCAAAACCTGTAATTGTTGCAATGTTGCCCAATCGGCACCAAGACAGACCAGTCAGGATCAGCAACAGGTATACACTTGGCAATGAAAAGATATCTCCATGTTAAGGTCTTTCACAGCTGCTCTCGCATGAATGCAGACACTCTTTCTAGGCGCTGTTCAAATGACATCAGAGTATTGAAAGGATTTCTTGGCAATAAGTTCCCGGAGCCAATTGAGGTGGATCATTGCTTGATTTTTTCGAAGTGAAAGTTCAATAGCATTATATAGTTGACCAAAATTGCCATTTGAGGGAAGGCAGAGTTTCTGGCACTTGATAGGGATAATATCTTGAGCTGATGCAAAGTCTGGACATGATGCTGATGCCGAATGAGGTATTTGATCAAAATCATCAACCCAATCGACCATTACATCATCCGGTTCTTCACTGTTGAGACAAGCAGACTGGAATGCACCAGCTGCATTTTGAAGTTGTTGTAGCTCTGTTAGTAGCAAAGTCAAAGCATTTCAGAGATTTTGCAATTTTTGCTGATTGGCATCTTGAGATTGACTGCCCAGTTGGCATACACATTGTTGAATATCAATTCTGTAGATAGATAGTAAATAGGAGACTTTGAATGCAAGTAAAATAGGACACACTGTTTTTCTTCAACCATGAGAGCAAACTCAAGCCATGATTCAACTGCTGGTTGGGCCCCATCTGATGCCAATGCCAATGCCATTTTGGAAGGCTCAGCATTCCTGTCAGTCACTTTGGTGGCATATATGTCCATAGCCTTTATATCAACCCATCTTCTCGCCTCTGCATATTCAATTTCTTGTGTCCAGCATTTAACAGCTTGTGGACCGGCATTTTGAGATAGTTCAGTGAAATATTGTTGTAGATATGCCAAGTTTTCAGATGCTTCTTTGTGCTGCTGGCACAGGTATTTGGTGATTCTCAGTGTTTTTTTGAAATTGGAATCACAAGCATGATCATCCAGCATTTTGGCCTGATGGGCCAACATTGCTGTGCAGTTGGAGAGATTGTATTCAAAGCTGACCACAGAGATTCCAGAATCTCTCCACAGACAACTGCAGCCCCAGGAATAAACAATGTAGCATATCAGAAGAAACACTCATCCTTGTGTCCATGGACATGGAAGAGGCCAATGCTGCGATCTACCTTGAGGCCAATTGGCAAGTGGGTGCTGATTTGGTCCTGAAGGTGAACAAAGTACTGGCAGGCAATGTCGTAAATGAGCATAACACCTTGTTCAGAATCTACTCCAGTTGTTTTGAGCACCTGAAGAAACGCAAAGTTGATATTCTTCTGCTGTTCACCCTTAAACAAATCCACCAGTGCATTCAGCGCATAGCGACCATGCCAAGTGCATGCAATGCCAACTATGCCAGTAACATCACAAGATTTTGATGCGAGTTGGGCATTTGTGATAGCCCTGAATGTATTCTTGCATGGTGCTTTCTGAAATGTGCAATAAGTTTTTGAATTCAGCATTGGCATTATTGGTAAATCTTACTGTCAGTCTCTCAAAGGCAGTTTTGAGAAAGGCCATATATTCAGCACGATCCAGGGCCATTCCACTACCCTCTGATAGCCATATATCATCTGATGGCTTTACCTGCCAAACATGATCAGCCTTGAAATTGCCATTGGCAACAAATACCTGTTGATACACAAATCTGAAACTAGAAATTAGCCATGTTAAAGATTATATGATATTCTCACCTATTTGGATCATCCTTCCAGTTATCTGGCAAGTTTATACCAGGCTGAGGGCATGTTGGACAGTAATTAGCCAACCCGCCATGTTTGACATTCATAGTATCTTTTCCATTGTGGCCATATCCAGCCCACTTCAATTTCTTCATCCATCTCCATAAAAGAGTCATTCTTCAAAATTCGTGATATAAATCTATGACTTCAATCAGTGCTATCAGCATTGTTAATTGTCATAGAAGCTGGTAAAACTGATATGCCAAAGACTTCAGCTCAAGATTACATAGTCTAAAATAGTCGAGAAGTGGTGCTGAAAACAGTGTCCGGATGTTTTGAAAGCTTGCCAGCAGTAATTGGCATGCAACAAGATCAAGTGGTAATAGATCAGCACCATGGCATCGGCATGAGACCATCACCAAATGATGAATGCCATTGGTATGCACAATCCGGACATAAGAATTGTTGAATGCATCTGCCTTCGGAATCTGTCCCATACATGGTTTCCCTGTGCTCAAAGGTATATTGTATGCATTGGCATTGTTACCAGGAGGGGAAGGAAGATAAGGAGGCAATGAAATATTGGCATCGGCATCTGCACCTATTGTTTGATCATCCTCGGTGAAAAACTCGAAGTCCTCCATCAGCTTCTCATTTGGTGAATGTTGTTTTTGATGCAAGTTGTCCAGGTATTTCTGAAATCTTTCATCTTCAACTGACTCAGCACCATAGGCTGGGATTGGTCCTTCATCATCCATAATATCGGCCATCTCAACATCAAGATTGCTGCCCTGCCAAGTATCAGATGCTATTGCCAGTGCTGGTACCAGTGCCAATCTTGATTGGTCAAGATCCACCTGCTCAGCAGCATCTTTCTGCTGCTTGAATTGCTCAAGGTAGTGCTTTTGGAAGGTTAATGTGTCACACATATGCTCTCTGTCATAGTGGGGAATAAGAATGTATGTGCCAACCTCCCATAACTCAGCTGATTGGAAATGTGTGCCAGTCCATCGCTGAATTTTATGTAGAGGATTGTCCTGATGTGTGTTGTGCATACATTTATGACACAGAGGGTTTGCCAGACTACAATCTTGGCATCTCCAAACAGCCCAAAGATTTCCAGTACAGTGTGAACATTTTGACAATTCTGTTGGCAATGCTTTCCTGCTTAGTAGGGCTTCCAGCAAATGGTCGATCCTTTCCACAAATTCCAGTATATAGTCCTTTTGCTTCTGGTACCTTTATCAATGGCATCGAGTAGAATAACATTTGTCAAATCCTCACCTTTCAGAGTTTAGGCTGAGAAATTGGCACTTCATCAGGCATTTCTGCATTATTTGGGAAATGACCATCCTGATCGTGAGATGGTCTGGGAGCTTGAGTCAGTTGGGGTTGAGGTTCCTGTGCATCTAAAGCTACTTTCACTTTTTTTGTCTTTGTTTTTCCTGATTTTGTGGTAGCCTTGATAGTCCGAAATGTAACTGCATCAGCTGCATCAATGTCATTCTCATACAAAATTTTGCTTTTGAATTTTCTTGAAGTTTTTTGTGTTTGAGAGCTCATGGTGGAGGAGGGAAGAAGATTTCACAAAACATGACTGTCAAAGATTTTGATTTTCATCAAATGATCAGTCCTCATGTTCTCTATGTTGTGCAACATGACTGTCAAAGATTTTGATTATCATCAAATGATCAGTCCTCATGTTCTCCATGTGTGCAACATGATATATGAAGATCAGTGATTTCATCATTGTACCACACTGCTCACAAATTGCTCTTCTATGTCTACCCCAGTAGTAGATATTCTAGCATGCCCTACTCAATGCAAAGCATTCTACAACACAGAAGAGCATGCAGTTATTGATGTATACAAATCAAAATATCTTGAAGCAACATCTGCGCTTGCACACAAACATATTGCTGAAAGACAAATCTTCCCAGATCTATTTAATTATTGGGCTCAAAATGGAGTAGAAATTGATGACACTCAGACCTGGGCAAAGGTATTCAATTGTTTTTACATCAGCACATACATATCTAAGCCAATATCAAAGGACCTGCTATATTGGATACATAACAATTGGTGTGCTCCTGAATCTTCAGAGACACAATCATCCAGCTTCTTGGTTAAGCAGACAGATGTAGTGTGGATTATGTGGAAAGAAGAAGTATTCCAGGAGATAGCAAATCTACTTGGCCTTCCATCAGCAAACTCAACTACACCTGGGTGGTTTGGCAAGCGCATGATTGCACTTGGTAACATTATTGAGTGAATGTCAGAACCAGAGAAGGCAGAACTAGACCAAGAGGCAGCCAGAATGTCAAAGGAAGGATATCCAGAGAATCAAAAGAGAAAGTAGGTCATGAGATGATGCCAGTGCCGATGGGGTTTATTGACTGAATGCTGATGCCAGGTTTGCTGAGAAATACTGCACAAGCAGGTTTGACAAAGCTGCAAAAAGTAATTGGCTTGAGATGGGATTGCTCACCATCTCCTTTGTTACATGCACTACTCCAAGTGGTCAATTAGCAGTTGAAGTGTACGTAATGCAGGTTGCCGATGCTGATGCTGATGAATATGCTAACAACATTCAATAGACATGATCAAATTGCCAATATCTTGGGCACTCCTGCCAAAGCATTCGAAAAGGAGTATCAGAATCAAGTGATGGAAATGAAAAGGCTGGTCATCGGATATGTGAAAGCCCTGCAAAGAATCTTAACTGAAGGCAGGATCCTTGATTTGCCTGCACTGGCAGTGCCAAAACAATGATTAACTCTAGAGCTGAATGTAGATGGTTTCCCAAAATTGCCATCTTTCTTAAACAACTGGTCGAAAATTGGTGAATTGTCAAAAAAACATTTGGAGGACTTATTAAGAACTTATCTGTCACGACACTACCATATATTCCTTCATTGCCAATTGTTTCCAATTGCTGATACTCACTTTAGAACTTGCAACACATGGCCGAAGTCAGCATGTTCCCTTCAGCAACTTTGCTGAAAATCAATCAAAATATATCAGGCCAGAGTATTTACCAGAAAATTTCAAGATACTCAAACCCCACAATATGAAGTGCAATCAAATCATTTTGTTTTTCCAACATATCTCTACAAGAGAGAAGATACATGATATCCCCCAAGTGTTTCGTTTCAAGGCTGTCAACAATGGTCGGAAAGGGAGTTATATAATTCCTGCACAGTATCCAGATAATTTGCCAATTGTCAATGCCAATGCCAATGCCGATTCTGCCACCGATAGTTATGCCAAATATTCCAAGCCAAGGAGGAAGTCCAAGAAAGTGATTAAATTCAATAATGCTACTTCATCACTGAAGCCACCAGTAAGTGATCCAACACAATTGAGGGTACATAAGTATTAGTACTTATTGCAATTGGTATGCTGATTGACACACTTCACAGATGAATGATATTAATTCAGCTCCATGCAATCAAATATCAGATTCTCTCATTGACCCTGTACTTCTTGGATTAAATGAGATGGATATTGCAGCATTGGCATTTATCAACCATCAGCCTCCAACTCAAATTGGTGCCGAGGTACACCCTGCCAGTGAGAACTATACTAATTCATCATCTCATTTACGATATTTAATTGAATTGAATGAAATGTCAGATTTGTTCATTGACCTGATACTTCTTGGATCAATGGGAATGAATGATTTGGCATTGGCATGTGTTATCCAGCAGCCTCAGGCCCAGAACGGTGCTGGTACACCTCTTGCCAGGCACAATAACATTGATGCATCATATTCCAAAAATGATGTTCCATTCAATCAAACATCAGATTCACTCTTAAACACCTCTTTTTTTGAATCAAATACAATCAACAACTCAGTATTGGCATCCCTGGTTCAGGACCCACCAAATGAAACTAATGCTGATCCATATCATGTAAGTCACAGCCATGCCAATCCATTGGCTCCTTCATTAACTATCAAGCAGATTTTGCAAGATTTTGAAAACTCACAGTCACAAGCTGTGTCAAGACGACCAGTGAATACAGCCAATAATCTTGCCCTCACAGAAGCATATAAATATATGGTCCAAGGTAAAAGAAAACAAGTGCCCCGACAAAGAGGATAGATGATATTTTACCATAGATTTGGATACCAACAATGAAGCTTTTGCCAAGTTCAATTATGTTTTTACTCAGTACTGTTCTGTTTCATTATGATTTTTCTTTTTAAACCTATAACCAATTACCCTTGCATTTTGACCTGATGCCAGTGCCAATGCCAATGCCAATGTCAATAACCCTACATACCAATTGACTTTATATTGATTTCAATCACCATAATATTTATCAATTGTTCCCAAGATGTGTCTCTAAAAATTTCAATATGTACATGAATCGTAACCAGTATGTTAAGTAACTTGAGCTTGCCAAAAATGAAAAGCTGTGAAATGTGATCCAACTATTCATTAATCACCATATCGGAGCCTGACTTGTAATCCAGCAACATAGAGTTTGAGGATGTTGGCGCTGGAGTCAATCTCAGTAACCAACATGGTGGCAATGGTGATGTGGGTGTGGGTGGTCTCGATGCTGATGCTGGTCCCGGTCTTGATGCCGTTCCTGATCCCAATGCTGTTCCTGGTCCCAATGCCATCCCTGGTCCCAATGCCATCCCTGGCCCCGATGCTGTTCCTGGTCCTGATGCCATTGCTGGTCCCAATGCTGTTGCTGGTGCTGTTGCTGGTCCCAATGCCGGTTCTGGTCCCAATGCCGGTCCTGGTCCCAATGTCAGTCCTGGTGTCAGTCAAGGTGACTGGCATAGTGGCAGTGTGAATGCATCATGCTCTTGATAACTGCTAGGAGATGCTGGTCTTGATGGATGACTCTCTAGCAAAGAAGAGAGTGGAAGTGGTGCTAACAGAAAAGGCGGAGCTGGGTGTGCTGCTGAGGGAGAAGGCAGGGGTGGAGTGGAGGTGTTGTAGACTCAGAATTTTTGGCTGATAATGGTGCTGGAGGTGAAGACATTGGCAGTGGGGATGACAAGTTTACCGGCCTCTGTGTTGATGCTGGAGTTGCTGGAATAATAGCCACCTTGGGGATTGGCACTGTCACATCACCTGATGCCAATGTTGGCTTGCCGATTTGTTCCAATGCTATATGTGCTGATGCTGATTCGGGAATATGTGCCAATGCCAAATGCATGACCTCTGATCCTGACTTGTCAAGCTCTGCTGAGTTCTGTTCTTGTTCGGATTCACCCTGCTCTTCTCCATGTCCTAGCTCTGCACATTCCAACAGATGAATAGTTTTCTTGACATGAACCACAAAATCTTTGTCCACCCTGTTGAACATGACGAGATGCTGCAGGCCTCCATTTGGCATGCCCAAGTAATCCTCTAATCCACCGATGTGTGTTTTGATTTCTTTTTTCCAAGTTTGAAGCTCCTCCAATGCAGTAACAACCAATCTGATGCCTCCACTCATATTTTCCAAGTAATTCTCGATTTTATTGATCCTTTCCTCTAGCTCTTGGTTCGGCATGGGCATGGGCATTGACATAGGATTAGCAGCTAGAAGTGGAGAAGAGTTAGACTATGTGATAGATCAAATGAACGGAAAATACCCTTTTGCTTGCCCTTGTCTGGGTGTATCAAGCGAGGTTGTATTTGAGTATCTTTCCTGTACCCTTGGGCAGTAGTGGGGTCTGCCGATTCCTGTGCTGCTGCTGTGGGCCCCTGTGTCTTCATTGGCTCCCTGGGATTTTTGTTGTTCATCACCAACTTCGACTTGTTTGTTGAAGGAGCATGATCGTCCTCTTCACAATCTGTGTCAACCATTATCTGGCTCTTTGGCAGTTTGCATTGACTTCTCGGCTTCAGCACTTGCTTTGGTGCCAACTTCTGCTTTAAACGAGATCCTTCGGCCTCCCATTCGCATCGGAGTTTGTGTATTCTGCAGATAACACAAGCCTTGCCTCGAATCTGTACTTCACATTGCTTGTTGAGCTTCTCACACTGTTTGCAACATGGATCATGGTATTCTCCAGTGCCAATCGGCTTCACCCTCTTCTTTGCTCCTTCCCTCCCAGTTCTACATTCCTCATCTTGTTCTTCAATCTCTTCCACTGATCTCTTCTGTTTTTGACCTGGCTGAGCTGTTTGTGGTTTTGGAGGTGCTGGCTCAAATGCCAACCCTGACTCCGACCCCGATGTCGATTCATCCATTTCAATGGATGCAAAGTGGCATGGAGATTGAAGCTGCTCTTCGTTTCTGTGAAGGGAGAGGTGTGCCATTTTGTCTGTCAGCACCTGAGGTTGACTGCCAGATGCAACTGGCTCTTTAGATGCGATCCCTGACGCCTTGCCATGCCGAGTTTTGTATTGGACCACTGCCGAAGGAGGTGGTGCCGATTGTGCTGGTGCTGATTGTGCTGGTGCTGATTGTGCTGTTGCTGATTGTGCTGGTGCTGATTGAGCTGATGCCGGTTGGGATCTCTTTTGCATCCCCCTGTCAAGCTCTTCTACAGCTTTACTGCAAATCTCCATATGAAGCGGTTGACTGCAAATTCTTCTGGAAACTTTTTCTCCCTCTGTGTTTGGAAGATTTTGTTCTAAAATATTTTGTTATAAATAGGTGAGATTATGCGAAAAAGTACTCACCAAGTCACAAGAATTGGCTTCCATTGTTTTGTTGATGTTCCCGTCCTGAAGGCACTGCCGAATGGCGGCATCAACAGAGATGATGGTGCTGCGGAGAGACTCGGCAGTTTGGAAAGACATTCTAAAAATAAGGAGGATGAGTTTGAGATTGTAGGTAGAATGAGTTTTTGAGATCATTTGGCTAGCTCTGACAGTTGGAGTTGGCAGCTGGGGGCAAGAACTCGTTGGGGTGGAGAATGGAAAACAATCAACAATGACAACAAACCAATGGTCATGTGATATCATCGATAATGTAAAATAAACTCAAAGGATATAATCAACAATACCAAATATCTGTGTATGTCAATTATCAAGATAGTACATAGTAGATAATCTCTCTTTCCTCACAGTAAGACCACCATCATCATGAAGAAACAGATTCAGCAGACACAGCATGAGTCCACAACAAAGATCCACAATATTCCCGATGGATTTACAGTTGGCATCAGCCCTGATGGTCAAAAATATCTGACACCACAGTATATGGTGCCAGCTTTGGACCAGGCATTTGCATCATATTGCAGTAAGGAATATTTGTGTGTTTCTAATGCACCAGCAGTAGTAAGTAATATGTTCTTTTTAGTTGTGCTGATGCCAATTGGCATTTGTAGTCCTGTTCGGCATTTGTACTCCCGTTTGGCATTTGCAATCCTGTTTGGCATTTGCAGTCCTGTTTGGCATTTGCAGTCCTGTTTGGCATTTGCAGTCCCGTTTGGCAGTTGCAGTCCCAATCGGCATTAGTAATGCTAAATGGCATTCTATTTTTTAATTGGCATACCAATTGAAAGTGCTATATCCTTTGTCTGACCATTCATTTCAGTTCTCTCATCCTGAAAATAGGCCATATAGCATCTTAGCTGAAGGAAAGATCCTTTTTCCACCAGACCCAGTATGTGAGGTCACACTTTCTCTTGTTATATCAACTGACAACTCAGCAGCACTTAAGTGACCAGGAGCACCTCCACCTTCATGCCAAGGTCATTGCATTGCAAAACAAATTGGGAATATCCTACAAGGATGCATCCCATCAGCTTTACATGGCAGAGATAGAGAAGATGAAGGTCTTGGATACAACATACAAGGCTTTCAGAAATCTTGATGATCGCATCAAAATGTTACTCATGGGCCTCAATGAACGTTTTGAAGATGCAGAGCATGATGCTGAGGATGATACTAATGCCGATGCCACTGCCGACCATTAATCACCTATATTATCACCATTCATGTACAGAATCTTTAGCTCTCTTTCCCATTCATTCCATATTGTAAATATCATACATGTTCAGTATCATTGTACTTAGACATTACTTGGTTCTGAATTTCCAACTATCAGCACTGCCAATTGAATTTGCAATCGTCGGCATTGCCGATTTCATTTTGTAAGCAACCGCAATGCCAATCTAGGTTTGCTTGCAATCTAAATTTGTGGACCCTTTTCTGAAGACACTATTCCACACCCATTATAAATGCCGATTAACTCATCAGATAGGTAGATATTAGCACTGCCGATCCAACTTAGCAGTTATTGGCATTGCCGATCCAATTTTGCAGCTGTCCAAATTGCCGATCTAGTTTTTAGACAATTTATTCACCTATTAAGTATCTTTAACATGATTTCAAGTAGGCAATGACTATCTTGAACTGGTGATAATCAGCATTGCCAATTGTATTTGCAGTCATCGGCATTGCTGATTCAATAATGAAGTGAGCAGTGTACTACCTACTATGTATAATACATTATCTACCTGAGCAATTTGTGGGCCTACCAATCCATCCCCCAATCTCCCAACTTTAAGTGCCATGAAGTGCCGATCCCTTCACATCGGCAATGCCGACAAACCATAACAGTTATGTGGGAACTCCAGCGAATTCGCTGTACTATATCATATTATACAGTGTATACTACCTAATATATCTATTTGCTATTCACTGGTTCAGCGAATTCGCTGAACCCATATCATATGACACACTGTACGTGTTCGCTAGACCATATCATGTGGCACACTGTAACATCCCTACCTGAGCTTCCATCCTCTCGCTCGTAACTACCGTTCGCCATTCTTGCGATGCCTTCAGTCGCATTGATTTCATTCTACAACTCATTTTTGCAGGCATTCCACAGGCTTAATATGCAGGCTTCAGCTCCCTGGCCCCGGGCAGCTTGGGGTGCAGTCCAATTGCATTTCACAGTCGTCTTTCTGGAAGATCTTTGGGAGCGTGCCTTGCACTTAGTTAAGTAGGCACATCATGTATCATTCCACGAATCCCCTTTTGATCAGGAAGCGTCTGTGGCTAAGTAAGTCTTCCGTTCATCGCAAGCTCCTGAATTAGGAACACCACAGATCCCTATTAGTATCAATATCTTCAGGTGCTTCTTTCAGCTCCGTGCTTTGAATTACCTCCATGCGTCCTATCTTAATGTCTTCGAAGTTCGTCGAGAATAGATGCTACTCTACACGACACACGATGCGCGTCGTAGGCGTGACCCATTGACAGCCTTGAGTCAAGACGTTGGAGTCCTGAGCATGGGAAGAGAGGAGTCGGTGGACCTGATTTTGACCTGATGGTGCCTTCAGCGGTAGATTATTAGCTAAGTCCGGGCCGTTCACTATAAAAGCTGGGATGACCTTCACTTCAATTCCCACCTCGTCTCCCCCTCGATCGCCGAAAGTCCTTCGTTGATACATCCATATACCCCATTCCACGTTACCTCCGAGTATCATGTCTACCGATAACGTGATCATTCAACTGCCTGGGGACATCCGTCAAATAGGTGCCACGCCCAGTCAAGTAACACATTTTGAGGTAAGTAATTTGCAGGTTATGGAGAAGTATTTTTTCGGCTGAATATACGCCAATTTGCCCTAGGGTTTCACCGCCACAGATAGCATGGTTACGACTATCCTCGAGCCCAAGTACGCTGAACTTGCAGATGCGATCCTACGTGGTAATCCACCAGGTCCTCCAGCCGTTCAACTCAGTCCCACTGGATCGTCGGTCTCGCGCCGTTATGCTGCAGCGCTGAGTAAGCTGTGCCCTCCTAGTGAGTATTCGTTGTTTAGTAATGCGATGAACTTCGGCCTAGCGAAATACCAGACTCTACTGCCGATATCGACAGAGAAAGCAATCCAAATGTGAATGAGCAATCCAAAAGATACAAGGAAACCATGGAATGGTTAAGCGGCACCGACCCAACAACTCCTGGAAAGACAAGACTCCAATTATATGCAGAAAAGTAACGGCAGCATGCGGATGCGTACGAGAAAAATGAGAAGGCTTTCAAGAATGCTTACGACTATGCTATGAACGACCCGCAATACAAGACGGACGACCAACGAAAACAAGCGTACAATCATTGGGTCTCTCAAAACCAAATGACATATCGTGATAGGTTACAGGGCGCCTACGTGGACTGGATCATTGCCGGGAAGAAGCAGGAGGTTGAGTATCGGCTTTTAACCGTCGATTCCCATTCCGTGATGCGTGTTATATGAAGTCAAATAAAGGTGTGTCGCCATCTCTTAAGTATGAAATCTCAAACACATTTTAGTAATACGTATTCAAAAGGAAGCCATGCATAACATTTAATTAAAGCGCAAAAAATGCAGAATGAGAGAGGTTAATTTGTAGTCCACCTTTTCGTAACTTGTCAAGTCTCGCCTGCTGCTGCCTTTTTGGCGGTGGGCAAGACAAAGCAACTGCTTTAAGCTGAGAAATATTGTCAACATTTCCTTCCACCCATGAACTTTCAAGCCCTTGTCGGCATTCGAGGATTTCGATTATGGGATCGAGAGAGCTCGCAAGACATAGATGCTCCAATAAAGGGGATAGCATGCCTGTGGAAAGCCCTTCCACCACTGAAGCCGTCAAGCAGATGTTCTCCGTGAGATGCAGCTCTTTTAAGGACGGGGAACACTCGAGTATTGGGCCGAGATCAGTGCCAATAGCAATGTGCCCAATATAAAGTTTCTGCATAGCGCACGATGAACGATGGATGAGGGATGCGAAAGATGGCATAGACCATTGATGATCGGCATCTGGTTTGTTAAAACATCGAATTTCCAGCGTTCGAAGAACCGGAAGAATAAGTGGACGGAAGAATTCCACGTAATTCATCGACCTGGAAAAACGAATAATACAAGTGTGCAGATTGGATAGTTCGATCATGGGTAGTGTCCTGAGATAACGAGAAGCATTGTCGTTTATGACACCCAGCTGAACGCTGAGGTATTTAAGCGACGTGCACCCTTGTAAGATCGCATGCCATGATTCGGGATGAAGCCACGGTGTGATTGAAAGTTTCTCCAATCGTGACCACGGAAATTGGACGTGACGAAGATCAACATTCCGGGCATTGCATCCTTCAATCGTGATGCTGCGAAGGCGCGAACACCCCTGAAAAGCGTCCATAGAAGGTGTCATCGTGTGTGGTTCCCAGTCGGTTTGTATAAATAGCGATAATTCCTCGAGGAGAGGATAGGATCCACAACGAAGAGAAAGAAGCCGGTTTACTTCCATTCCAGGAAGTATACCGACCTTCAGCCTCTTCAACCGAGTTGAATACGGAATCACGAAGTCCATCAGCGGGGTTCCGAGCGTATAACTTTGCATAGCTACACCAAAGAAATTACCCCGCAATTCTATTGATAAAGGGTTAAGCGGTTGAAGAGCAAACAATTTCGTCGCTGCTGACACTGCGAGTGAACCTTTGAGGGATTTCGGTTCTACGCACACCTTGAAATTGCACCACAGCTCCGGTAGGCTCATGGCTAGGTGTCTCCAATTCCTACAGACGCGGCAAAGAAGGAGTGGCGCCTCCATTGGATCTGGAGGAAGGGTGATAGGTCCCGAAAGACAGGCCGAGAATATAAGCGCCATTATTTCTGGTGGTAACTTTTTATGCGGTGCTACCAGGGCTTTCGAGCGTTCCATTCGTTTGACGATCCAAAGATGCTCAACTACGAGGGCTTCGAGATATTTTCTTTGTCTTGAAATCTCGCCCTCCAAATCCTCTAACTGAGTAGGTGCGGTCGATAGCCAGTTTTTTATCTCGTGGGTCTCTGAGGCAGATGGCATGATGGCGTTTAATGAACGCTCAGGGTACAAATCAAGGCTATATCGCATCCTACATCGCTGAACTCAATACATGTCGTCTGAGTTCACAAATATCAAAACAAAGGCTGACCTTCTTACGATTCAACGTTAGAGTGGAGGCATTGGGGAGTGCTAACGCGGGCGAAACGAGTAGCATGCATGTTTAAGTATATCAGACCTTTGACGTGTCATTGGATCCGAGTTATGTCTCACCGACAAGTGCGGTATCAAACCTGTATTCAAGTTAGATCGCCAGCTCTGTCTGCAAGCTACACCGGGCCGAAGATCCGTAGCAAGAGTCTTTCGAGAAGTTTTCCAGCAGTTGATCAATCTTAGATTGAAGCAAAAATTACTTAGAATGGCTAAATGAAAAGATAAAAGTTATAGAGACATGCATTAATCTAGCTCAAAAACACGATGGTATTACCACTTTACTAGTACAAGAAACCAGAAATCCAAAAGATGAAGCCCATGAACAAATTAACCGGACCAGACAGAGGGACCGGGGCAGGTATAGGCAGTAGGAGCGGGATCGTAGATGTTGACCATGACGGACTCGTCTGAAGTCGAAGTCATCAGCATAAGTATTCGAAGGAAGGAGTGTAGAAGATAGATTCACCATTCTCGGGAATATATCCAGGGATGGCGACCTTGGCCGGGTTTCCGTTGCCGCCGTTCTCGATCTTGATTTGGGCGCAGGAGATGAAGAACTCAGGGGTTCCCGTGAGGTGCAGTCCAGCTTGCTCAATGCGCACGAGATACTTTAGGAGGGTCAGCTATCGATGGGAACACGAGGTGGGATGTCATTGCTCACCTCGCCCGACGGGGTGCTGGATGGAATCTTGGTCGTGAAAGTGCTCATTCCCAATGACGAGAACGAGAAAGGATCGAAGGTGGGTCCCCACTCAGCAATCTATATACTCAAGTCAGCAAGATGGTCGTCTTCGATAATAAATGTATCATGTAGACGTGCCTTAAACCAGTTGGTGCCACTTCCATCCCAGGTAGCAACGTCTCCCGGGGCTTGACCAAGGTAAATAGCCACTGGCCCCTTATGATAGATGCTGTTATCGAGATTGAACCCGATAGTATCTCCTGCGTTCACAGAGACAGTCTCCTCAGCCGGTGAGGGGCTTACATTGCAGGTGATATCGGTGCCAACGTAGTCATGAACGGGGGAGTTGTTCTGAGGCTGGCGAACGGCCTTAGTCGAAGTCTTCGAGCCAGCGATGAGAGTATTGAAGATATCTACGCGCAAGTCAGATATGAACGAAGTATGAAAAATTCAACGACGACTCACAATGTGCTGAGACGCTCTGTGCCAGAAGGGCGAAGCCGAGGATAGCAGCGAACTTCATAATTATAATGAGTGGAAGTGTTGAGATGGGTATTGACTGTGGATATATGAAGAGTGGACGAGCGAGGTGGGTGGTCGACGAGCGAAGAAGCCCCATATTTATAGAGTTTCACAATGCCGAACATCGCCCATGTCGTGCAAAGAGTTCTTCACGCCGGAGTACTTGATGAGTGATCCACTGGCAAGCAGATCGAACGACTCAGTCTATATTATAAATGAGCCAGAGCGATGTTCTCAAAGACAATCCACACACTGCAGAACAAAATTGTCCGGATCATGTTGGAAGCGCCCTGGTCCATCTCAATAGCAACAGTGCGACTAAAAGGCAGGAAGATCGTAGCGAGTCAGTTATGTATCATACATATAGCGAAAGACTGCAAGGTAGTGCCCTCAAAGATAATCCACTCACAAAAAAGGAACATGGATCGAGTAGGCCGTCAGTCCTTGCCTCCAGAAGGATGACCCGCAGGAAGATGCTTCAATCATGACTTCCCTTTGTAGTCGACTTGCTTTGAGCCTGAGCTAAGTAGCGGCGGTGGAAATGGGGGCTACTATCCTTTGTTTGAGCCTAATATTTTTCAAGGAGTAGCCAATAGCAGTCAGAAAAGCATTTCATTCCGTAACTGAGGGTATAAGGCGTCGGGATGCGTACATAGGTATGGTCATTGTCGATGGCGGGAGCGGCAAAGGAAAGTTCCAACACGAATTCTATGCCCCACTGCAATTTATTACAAGCTACGGCATTTGGTAAGTGACATTGCCGACGTCACATTCACGTCATTGTAGTAACTTTGCGGGCCGATCCACGGCTGCACCTGAATATCGGCCCGAGCTCAGACTCCGGAACGGCTTTGTCGCTCCCATGTTGACGCGTCACTTCCGTTTGCACTTCTACGTGTCATAACAGCAGCGTCGACTCTCTTCAACCTCAAACGAAGATCCCAGCCACACTTTTTGTCAGTGTATTCCGATATGCACAACCAGAAGCCTATAAGTATTGCTGATCAATTCGAACCTTTGCTTACTCATTGTAGCGCTTATCAATAAAGACAGTATATATGAACAGGTTAGTTCCTCAATTGTTCATAGCGTTAGAGACTCATCTATACTACCTTTAAAGAGGTCCAATTATCCTTGTAAGTCGATCTTGCATGCTTAGTTCTACAAATTTATTTACTTATTTTAGACAATCGACGAGGCCGAGGTACTTGATTCCCAGAGACACCTATGTTTCCAGTTTCAAGAGTTCTCATGAATCTGTCTGCCCATGATAATTTAATAGTATCTCATTGATCAGTTGGTATGTTCATTCCTCTTCCGGAACTGGAGAAATACAGACTCGTTTTCTCCTATAGCCACCGCCATCCGCAGAAGATGACGAGCTGGTTAAGAAACTGCGAAAGCGCCTTCAAGGTCTGTTGACGGAACTAAGAGCTGGCGCAGAAGGAAGTCCTGTTCGTGAAACTTAGGTCAGTTGGAAATGTCAAGAGCCAGACTAGAAATCCTGAAGACCCTCGCCACAACCTAGAACTTCAGATAGCACTATGGTAAGTCCATGCTTCATTCTGCCAATAGTTCATGATCATTGATTTCCTTTCTTCAAGTTCATACGTACTAAATATGCGACGCACGTTTAGGTGGCTATATAAATTCGAATAGAATAATCGACATATCCTCGTCTCCTTCTAAACGCCCCCAAGAGTAAACGATTTCTCATCCGTAACTTGCAAGTAACTTCCCGCCTCCGGGAAGCTGTTGAATCGCAAGCTGTGGACAACTAGCCAGGACACCGGCGTTTCTCATTATACTTGAGTACTTCGTTGTAAGATGCAATCCGTGGAAGCTGATTCATGGCTGGGCTCAAGATTGCTAATCTGCAGAAGTAAATAGGGTTGATGGTGACCGGGCCGCGCTGTCAGCATTACTTATACCGCCAACCATCGGCAGCCGTGAAACATTCGAATCTCCCACCTTCACCACTATAAGCCCAATTTATCTCAATCGAATTCCATAGCGAAGCACCCTGTAAACACATCTGCATAGCGCCGCAACGGCTTTCATAGGTATTCTAATCAGACCACCTGGTGCTATTCCTGATCATCTAAGCCGCATGTGTCTAATCAAGCACTCACGGTGATGCTTCAGCTCTACTTTACAGCGCGCCATGGTCTTTGAAACTTTACCATGCGAAGGAAATCTCGCACTAATACTAACAGGCCTTGGTAGATTGTGGAATGTGCGTCCTGCCTAGGTCCTCCTTATTATACCGCTTTTGAACGTCTCTTGATCCGTAATTTTACCAAATTCATATCCGCTGCGTCAATACAATGTGTTGCCCTGAATACGTATGCGTTTGTATTGGTTCACACGGAATGGGTATAGCTTACCGACATGTCCACCATCCACGCGCCCAGCGGCGCGGCAATGCATTTGCTTCCCTGAATTGCAATGATCTGAAGTAGCCAGGCTCCAACCAGTAACATTACCATCACTCTCTTCCTCCCACCTCCCGCACTTCGCATTCAATGGGCACGACGGAACTTGTAGTGTGTATTTTCTCTCTGGTTTTCGTTATCCAGGTCTATCGTCGGTTTAGAAGATCCTCCTCTCTGCCGCTTCCTCCGGGTCCAAAGAAACTACCTTTGATTGGAAATCTACTCGACCTGCCCACAAGCTATGAATGGGAGACGTATGCTCGCTGGGGAAAAGAATATAGTACATTCTTCCAACCAAATGATGATATCTACAAATACTGACTATCCATGGGATCTTCTCTTCGACAGATTCGGACCTCATCCATATTACAGCAGCTGGGATCGACATGATCATCATCAATTCTGCTAAGGCCGCCAATGATTTATTCGACAAACGGTCATCCATATATTCGAGCCGGTATGATTAACATTACGTTAAATTCCTCCAGTGATTCATATCCATGAACTATATAGTCCGCAGTTTACGATGACCTCCGAATTGTGAGTACTCTCTCTAAAATGTCTCTTTGTCAGTAACCAGTATTAATCACCGGACTGATGTGCAGGATAGGCTGGGGCTGGCTAATGTCTGCTATGCCATACGGAGAAGCATGGAAGGAGCGACGGCGGTTATTTACTAGAAGTTTTCCACCTTCCAGTAACGCTGTACATCGGCCACGCGAAGTTGAATTCGTAAATCGACTGTTAACCCAGATCTTGGAAATGCCGGATAATATTCTCGACTTGACTAGACAGTGAGTTTCGCATGTACTCGTTCTAGACTCGGATATTTATATATTTCATCCTCAGCATGGTTGGAGGAATTGCATTTTCGATAGCTTACGGCTTGCATATCCGCCCTTTGAATGATCCGTACATCGATCTCGCTCAGAAGGCGTTACAGGGTGTCCAAGAATCTGCCGTTCCGGGAGCTTTCCTCGTCGATACCCTGCCTTGGCTTAAATACGTCCCGGAATGGGTCCCTGGTGCTGGGTTTCAGAAAAAGGCAAGAATATGGCGAGGATTGCAAGAGCAGTTTCGTGATAAGCCATTCGATGATACTGTAGAAGCCATTGTTTGTCGCCTTCCACCTTATCATTGCATGTTTGCTATATGTCCTTATGTTCGAATCAGGGGAACGGAACTGCGCAAACATCGTTTACATCGCTGTGCCTAGATTCACTCGCTGACGCTTCCGATCCACTCCACCAACGCGAAGTTATCAAGGATACGGCTGGGATGTTTTTCAGCGGTACGGTGTCTTCATACGCGATATATTTTTAAGGATTAATTATATTTTAGGTGGAGCTGATACCACACTCTCTGCCCTCCACACATTCATTCTTGCAATGCTTTGCTTTCCGGAGGCGTTAGCCAAAGCACAACGCGAGATAGATCAGGTTGTGGGTCGCGGAAGACTTCCAGACTTCAATGACGAGGATCATCTTCCTTATTTATCAGCTATAATCAAAGAAGTCATTCGGTAAGGCCTTCTTACTGCCTTCTTTTACGAATCATGTTCGATGTATTTGACAATTTTGCTTCTAATGTCAACAGTTGGCGTGCTGTCGCGCCCATCGGTGAGTTTCATCTTACCTTACTGTCGCAGGGGAAAATAATCCTTTCCTAGCCGTTCCTCACGAGTTGGCAGAAGATGATACATATCAGGGATATCATCTCCCAGCTAAATCGATAATAGTTGGAAATGTGTGGTATGTGCTGAACGTCAATGTCGAAAATCTCCTTATGAATTTATTCCTTTATTTGTGTGCGTGCAGGGCGATGTTGAATGATGAAAACGACTATCCTTCCCCATCAACGTTTAGGCCTGAACGATTTCTCACAGAAGATGGAAAGCCCAACTCTGATGTACGCGATCCCATTGGTGTGGCTTTTGGCTTCGGAAGGAGGTCAGTTTCAATCATCTGGTGTCTCTGTATTGAAGTAGATATAATATATTTCGTCTCAGAGAGTGCCCAGGAAAACACATTGCGCTATCTACACTTTGGCTTGCAGCTGCATCCATCTTATCAACGTTCGAAGTAAACAAAGCCCTCGACGAAAACGGACGAATAATTGAGCCAGATCTCAGCTACCAGTCAGCGTTAATATGGTGCGTGATGCAAACATATTATTTCGAATAGTAATCGGCTTACATTTTTTTCATAGTCGTCCAAAGCCATTTAAATGTACCTTAAAGCCCAGGTCAACAGAGGCCGAGGGATTAATCCGATCGATGACAGATTATGCACATTAATTTCGCGCACAAGTAGTTAAATGCTGTTCTCTGGGCAGGATATTGGTATCTGAATACCTATACTATAGTACTTAAACCTTCTATGGTCTCAATCTGAAACGTGCGCGATGGTTTTATCACTTCTGTCGTTTGCTCCCCTTATTTATGTGTTTTGGTACGCGTCAGCGTCGCGTGATCTTCATGACCATCGCAACTTTTTGTAAATTTTGTGAACAATGTTCACGCCTTCTTGATTATTAAGCTAGAGCTAGATATACATATTTTCTCGACAATACTTGGTGTTTTTAATATGGGATGGCCGCCCTTATCCTTCATCGTCTTCTTTCCCTTTAACCTACTACGGCACCTTTATTCAACCCGTAGAATCATTCGCCATTCAATGGATCATATTCTGTGGTTGGTTGTCATGTTTCTCAATAGGGCGCGAAGAAGTTCGTCTGCCGCTGGGTAGACCATATAAAGTATGAGGACGGCCAGCTTCTCGTCTTAGCAGATGGAGCAAGGCCATTACAAGAGATTCTGCATGGCTTCTGGTACGTATAGCAGGAGAGCAAGGCAAGTAGTTGCTGAAGGGGCAGAAATGAAGGAGACATAATGAGTGCAAGATGTTATGGAAGAGAAGGGGAAATTTTGAAAGAGAGTAAGAGGTGGCATGACGAAGAGACGAAGAGAATTGCTAAATGCCGCACGCATATTCATTAGTGATTCGGGCTGATTAATAAGAAATCTACCCGTGCGTGCACTTATTGAAATATGCGGCGCGCCAGGATATTACACTGTACACTACACTGGGATCCACCCATCTGTTTAGAGTTTTCATCGCCTCTTTCCCTCCTCTCCATGTAATTATATCCAGGGATATCCCTATGATGTCACGGTCCGGCCAAAATGTCGGTGCAGTAGACACGAGTTTGCCAACGCTTCGCAAAACATGCACGCCAAGTTAGCCCTCGTGGAGAACATGTACTCCATGATCAAGGGCGTCTTCAATGACCAGCAGACTGTGAAGGGTCCAGTCCCACTGTAACGACACCGGTGACAGAGGACTGAGGAAGCAGCAGCAAGGCGCATGGTGGAAGGTGGGGACGGAAACTTTCCCTCTCCCTTATTACCATCGCGCTTGGATAGAATGACGCGCGGGTGCGCACGCAAAGCTAGATCCTGGGTGCTGGCGCACGATTGAGAGTTAGAGTAATTCGTCATAGATCAGTTTCAGATGTAGCACATCGTTGTGGCCGATGGTTGACCCGTATGTCCAGTAGCGTCACAGCTGCGCACCTCCGATCCCAGCGCTAAGCGTCGAGGACACGCAGATACACTGCTTCAACGTACGCTGCCAGACCAGCTATGTTATCCGATACGGAGGCGCCAGTAGTGCAGGGGGACGAGGGGGGTTGGGAGACTGAATCGAAGTTGCGAGTTGTATGGGTGCCATCACCAAGATTCCACTGAACCGTTGCTGAATATTGAATTTCCAGAGTTTGAAAAAGCCCCTCACCACATTTTCATGGAAGTTCAGAGGCAAATCTAACCAAGAGATTTTTTCAATAGGCCTCAGGTATGAATACGATCTGTGAGAAGGTATCAAATTTACACTCAACCATTTGGTGTATTCAGCTGTCCTAGCGTTCATCTGTTTCCCAGTGGCCCGGCGTATGGTGCTGGAGTTTTCACGTTATACAGCCATCGCGGTATTGAGGGGAAGATAAAGGAAGAAGGTGCAATGAAGGGAGCGATGGACATAAATGCGCGAATTTTACACTTCACGCGCCATGCTTGATTCGGAGTGCAACCATTCTGGCGATTCTCCAAAAGCACGACGTTCTACAGCATCACAAAAGCCTTCGTGACAGCCATGCAACATGCTATCCTAGGGGCAGAGCCGATAGATATGGCGCGTTGCGTATCAGCCTAAAGCTCCAGAGACAATAAGGACGCCAGATGCACTGGTCGAGCTCGGAACACTGTGGCAGTAGTCTTCAATAGCGCCATGGTGCTGGGGCCATGGAGGAGAATAGTAGATAGCTAGTTGGAAACCCAGTGCGTATAAACCTAGACTTGCCTGAGTGAGGACAGTAGCAAGGCCGCGGATGACGAATTGTGGAGGAGGCATGAGCAGGAAGATAGCCTACTCAATCCCAATCCTCGCGCCAACTGTTGTAAGTAACTCCGCTGATATTCGTCGTCACCGGCCGGCGCGCGATCCCGAGCGCCTGCATCCTCCCTCCCTCCTTCACCTGGCGTCGCTCCGTTTTGCCCTCTTCAAGCTCAAGTTCAAGCTCAATCGTCGACAGCACGCCGCCTCACGAGACCCAATACCCTGTCCCCACCACACCAACCGCTCCCAGAGCCAACAGCCCACACCGCCCACTCCTCTCCGCAACCGGGCCAGGATGTGAGATAAACTCTAATGACGGATGGCATTTGCTAAGCAAGGTCAGAGCAGTATCTGCTTTGGAGAATCGATATACGTCGAGACATCTCGCTCACGTGGATGGTTGGGATTCCGAGCATTGAGTCCATTGCAATAACTCATGAGTTCTACTTGTTGTTTTCTTCCCCCCCTCTCTCCCTTCTTGCCGAGGCGCTAGTACGGAGGCTCTGACGTTGGAGCCTTCCGAACGTCTCGACGCATTGCATGTACGCTGGCTGGATACGTGCGTCCGACCTTCGACTTTTCGGAATCCGCTAGAGCTGCATTTTTGTCTTTTGCAATGCTGTCCATCTTGTTTTGAATGGGTGCTTCTAATATACTTTTACTTTTGCTTTTTTCCAGGTTCCGTGCTACTCAGACCTACATCTACTCACTCAGAGTCACTCTACAGTGGCTTCCGCTTGACCCTTGTGGCATGGCGCATACCCATATCCCTGCACTTGCTGCTGACTTGCTTTCATCCGTGGCCCATGTGGAGGAAGCCGGCGCCGTGTTCCTCTCATCAAGCCTCCCAAACTGCCATGCGACCCTCTCCATGAAACTGGCCCCTTCTCATCCTTGCAATGAGCCTGCTTTCGGTAAAGGATATGTAGAAGGATGTGAAGCTCCTGGGTTCGAGAAGAATATCAGCAGGGTATGTATCCCTCTCACTCCACTGTATCTTCCAAGTGACCGTCATTATACAGCCCATACCGCCAGTATACGATGTGATGATGTTCTCGTGGTCATTTCTGCCCTCCCCGCTGCTGCCGACCTCGCTGGCTGCGAACACCACCTCCAGTCGACTGCAACATCGCCACCGCTGGGCTATATCGACTGTTTCTTCGCCGTCAGGGTATGCTGGGCGCTATGTGTGCGTGACTCCATTCATACATATGCACCAGGCAAGTATCCCTCCCTCCCTTACGCTCCAGCTATTAACATATTCTTACTACTACCTCGCCAGGTTATCCACAACGCCAGCTCCCTGGCTCTGCCACATCCTCCACCCCACCCTGCCATGGATACAGTTCGTATCGACGCCCTGTGGCACTCCCGCTGCCAGGATGAAACAGTGTTCGAATGGGGGGTTTGGTATTGCGCCACGGGTTCTCACGCAGCCTATGTACAAAACCCGCTTCCGGTACGCTTGAGTGCAGCCGTCTTTCGTTGTTTCATGTGCTGATGACATGTGCCGTTATTTCTTCAGACTCCAGAGAACGGTGACGATCTGAGGCGGCAGTGGTACTATATGTACACCCTGGTGCTACGTATTACGACACTAGCTACACGTACAACCGTTGCTCGACAGCGCGGAAGACATTCCTCAGTGTCGCTGGTGTTTCTGGGCACCGATCCCAGCTCTCGGTTCTGTCACAACTCCGCGTCATGCGTCATCGCCAGGTCTCAAGCCAGTCAACGGTGTGCTTTGTATCAACCTTCAGGATTCAACATTACAACCCTTGCCTCGCAGTAAGCCACCGTTCCCCGCAATGCTCCGATGCGTGATGGCTTCCGGCGAAGGAATCGAGGAATTAAGATTGGGGCGCGGGATGCCTCGTGATGCGCACGCAGGGGATATGCCGACTCCGAGTTAGTGCGCGGCTTCTGCGCTACGATGCCTATTTGCTGACGAACCACGTGCTTTCTACCCTGCATGTAACCCTCGCAGCGACGGCAGTGTAGCGCACCCGGACAACATGCTCACCGTCCACGCTCACAAGGGTAGGACAGGCAGGAGCCTCGCCCGGGAGTCTGAGGCAAGTAGGTCGATGATGAAGGGCTGGGGATGGCCTGGTGCAGTGACCAGCGCAAGTCTGAGGCAAGTGGGTTGATGACGAAGGGCCCGTGCACCAGATGATCTAGTGCAGTGATGAGGACGCCTGTGCCTTGTCCTATTGCCCCTGTGCGTCGTCATCGCTCTCGATGTCATCCACCACTATGTATACCAATCATGTACGCATTTCCAGCCTCGACCGTTCAGCCACATTGCTTCGTACCACCAGCTTGCTCTCCCGTCGCTACCCTCGCTATCAGCTACGCACGAGCTGCGACGAGCGCATCCAAGCCCCGTCTCCTTTAGACAAGTAGGAAGATCTTCTCCGAATGGCGGGAGTCGGTCTTGCGGAGGGACATCTTACCAGTTAAGTAAGCGCATTCGGTCTCCCTTCATTTGCGAGCTGCCACAATCCGTCCTCCTGCGCATCCCCGCGTACGCTTGCACCGACACGGGTGTGCTATCCACCCGGGAACAGAATGCGACGATGGTGCCATCCACGTCCCTCGCAACAAGGACTACGCGGCCCGCATTCCCCGACTAGACAGGATCACCGATAAGCGCTCGCAGTAACGACGAAGGGTGGGGAAGATAGATGAAGGACTAACGAACATGACACGGGGTAAAAGTAAAGTACGCACGTGCACTCTTGTTCGATATCTAGCACCATGATTGACAAGCAGCTTCCTACCTTTATAGAGGCTATGCCCGTGCGTAAGCATTCTCAGCAATCGATTCACCCTGGTTCCTTCAATGTAGCTGCACCTCGCCACACCCGAGTCCTCAACCCCCGTTCCTCTCCTTGACATGTCTCCGGCATATCGAAGAATATACTCGCGCCCGCCCACGTCGTGAATGCGTACGAGCTTCAGAAACTCAAGACAGAGGTAAGTGCTACTCGAAGTTCTGGCCTTCTCCCTTGCCTTTCGTTATCGATGGGCACTCACGTTCCTGTCTTGTCAGGTAGATACATCTTTGTCTTTCTTGGTTGATAGGCATCTTTTTGGCACATTAAATAGCCTTCAATGTGTGAGCTACAATTGAAATTAAGTTACTATTTTATTCGTTCCATGCTCTACATTAATTAACTGCGTTTTCCTCTTTCATTGTCCACTCTTCCTGCGATACTCGTGTTCCACCGTCCGCCACCTCGCCGATACCGCGACAGCCGATCATGAAGCCTAAGGATGTCGCCGTGTAACAGTATTTAGGCATATGCATTATAGTAAAATACCATCTCCGACAATAGTCTGTTAAAACTCCACCAACCAACACGGTCGAACGACCAAGGCTTGTTGTCGAGCGTGGAGCCGAGTCTTGGCAAGTTCTCGCCGAAGCTGACAAATCTCATTCTACCTAAGGTATCTTCGCTCCTTCGTCACCCTTACAATTTTGTCTTAGTCCTGATGTTATTTTAACATTGTCTTCGTGTTTTATTCCTCCGCCACACACTCTTGTCCGAAGATCGTCATGCCAGTGCATGCCAAGAAAAAACTTTGGAAAAAATCAAGTAGTTACTTACACTGCCATGTTGAGCTCGGGATTGAATTTACATATTGAATTTTTTCAGTATCTAGATTTATTCAATAACGACACCCTTTACTGTCATACATAACCGAAGACTCTGTCACTTCGATTCAAACCTATTCTAAACATGTAAGCACAACCTCAGTTTCAAAAACCCACAATTATAGGGCCATGTAAACGTATGGCATCCATGCCAGCAAGGAATCCTGGGAATCACCGAGCCCGAGCCTCTCTCGAATATGTTGTATCGTGTAATGAAGTACATGAGCGGCACCGTCTCTGTTCGAATCTCCTATCTCCTTCTGAAGACATTCCGTGATTCATGAGATGAATGTAGAAGTCTTTTGCGACCTCAGGATCATAGCAATCCTTGATTAACCACATAGTAGTGACCACTCCTTGGCATACAGTTGCTAAAATCCTAGCCGCCAGATGGAAGGTTCTTCTGAAAGCTTTGCGTATCGTGCAGTACAGATTTTCGAAACAATTAACACAGTAGATACAAAGCTTGATGAAACTGATATTCCGGTGTGAAGCATACATAAGTTGCATGCTATTGCTGTAATAATTAGTTTAATTTGGTGCCCATTTTTGAGCGTGGCTGGTAAATAATATATTGGAAAAGGTCTCCTCCCATTCTAAGAAGATATAACAGGTACAGAAAATGTCAAAAAAACACCTATATGAAGCACCAGAGAAGCTAACAATTGAAGATAACGACACTGGACCCTTCAAAATTAATACGGATAAATATGCACGGCTCTTCACTGCAGGGTACGCTATTGCACGTCATGACACGGCATTTTCTCTACGCCCCGTTTCTGATGGTTTGAATATCTGAGATAGTTTTGCCAAATTTTGGGCAGCTTGAAGGTGTTGGCGAGGTGAACCTGAGTTGCTAAGAGTAGCCAGATGGTACTTTGAGATCGCCTTTTCCAAATCTGCAGGCTCATTTGTGTGTTCGAAGCGACTTTGAAATAAAATTCCAAGGCTGTTCAGCTGTCTAGCTAAGTCAGCATGGCCCTCGGGAGTGAGCTGAACTGCGCTCTGTTGGGCTAATATCGCCTGAGAGATGTCTGTGAGGTCTCCTGTGATTTTGAAGCGGCTTTGAAATGAATTTGCAAGATTATTCAATCGTCCAGGCATGTCAGCATGACCCTCAGGAGTGAGCTGAATGGCTCTCTGCAGAGCTAATATTGCCTCAGAGATGTCTACAAGGTCTCCTATGCGTTGGAAGCGACAGAGGAACGAGTTTCCAAGGTTATTCAGCCATGCAGGCATCTGAGCATGGCCCTCAGGAGTGAGCTGAACTGCTCTCTGCTGGGCTAATAGAGCCTCAGAGATATCTGCGAGGTCTCCAGTGTGTTCGAAACGACATTGGAATGAATTTCCAAGGTTATTCAACTGTCCAGGCATATCAGCATGGCCCTCAGGAGTGAGCTGAACGGCTCTCTGCAGAGCTAATATTGCCTCAGAGATGTCTGCAATGTCTCCCGTGCATTGAAAGCGACAGAGGAACGAGTTTCCAAGGTTATTCAGCCATGCAGGCATCTGAGCATGGCCCTCAGGAGTGAGCTGAACTGCTCTCTGCTGGGCTAATAGAGCCTTAGAGATATCTGTGAGGTCTCCGGTGTGTTTGAAACGACACTGGAAAGAATTTCCAAGGTTATTCAACCGTCCAGGCATATCAGCATGGCCCTCAGGAGTGAGCTGAACGGCTCTCTGCTGGGCTAATAGAGCCTCAGAGACATCTGTGAGGTCTCCGGTGTGTTTGAAACGACACTGGAAAGAATTTCCAAGGTTATTCAACCGTCCAGGCATATCAGCCATNNNNAATCTGTGAGGTCTCCGGTGTGTTTGAAACGACACTGGAAAGAATTTCCAAGGTTATTCAACCGTCCAGGCATATCAGCATGGCCCTCAGGAGTGAGCTGAACGGCTCTCTGCAGAGCTAATATTGCCTCAGAGATGTTTGCAATGTCTCCCGTGCGTTGGAAGCGACAGAGGAACAAATTTCCAAGGTTATTCAGCCATGCAGGCATCTGAGCATGGTCCTCAGGAGTGAGCTGAACTGCTCTCTGCTGGGTTAATAGAGCCTCAGAGATATCTGCGAGGTCTCCGGTGTGTTTGAAACGACATTGGAATGAATTTCCCAGGTTATTCAACCGTCCGGGCATATCAGCATGGCCCTCTAGAGTGAGCTGAACTGCTCTCTGCTGGAATGATATTGCATCAGTTATGTCTGCGAGGTCTCCCATGTGTTGGAAGCGGCAGAGACACAAATTTCCAAGGTTATTCAACAATGCAGGCATCTGAGCATGGTCCTCACGAGTGAGCTGAACTGCTCTCTGCTGGGCTAATAGCGCCTCAGAGATATCTGTGAGGTCTCCTGTGTATTTGAAACGAGTTTGACATGAATTTCCAAGGTTATTCAACCATCTAGATATATCAGTATGGCCCTCTGGAGTGAGTTGAATTGCTCTCTGTTGGAATAATATTGCCTCGGAGATGTCTGCAAGGTCTCCAGTGTTTTCAAAGCGTCTTGCATATGAAATTCCAAGGCCATTTAGCCGTGCAGGCATGTCAGCCTGGCCCTTGGGAGGCAGTTGAACAGCTCTCTGCAGGGCTAATATTTCTTCAGGGGGGTCTGAGAGGTCTCTTGAGTTGAAAAGGACTTACTTTCAAGTGCCAGGTCTTTGTGACTTTGCAGCACTGTACTCTGGTTGTGGATATGGGGAACGATGCCGATCACCAAAGATAATGTCAGAACCGGTCCGTCCACTTCAGTCATGACTCGAAGTGTAAGTTCTGGTAAATTTAAATTTAGGTTAATTCAGGTTCGATGATGGCCATCGACGTCGAAGATATGCTTACGATTATCTAGTGGTGATCGTTTTCTCATATCTTCGAGGTCATCTCCACTTATGTGGACATAACCTATATCGCCAAACCCTTCTGATTGAGCGACAATCATGATTTCCTTAGAATTGGCACACCTAGCATGCGATGGTTTGAGGATATGCATCAAGGATTAATAGTAGCACAGCTCACAGCTCGATAACGCTATCATATTCCCAGATAGTGGGCGATACCTTTTTCAACGGCAAAATATTACCCTGGTTTAAGATTTTAAGATCCACCACTACGATCCCCCACTGAGTTGAAAGCAGGGTGCTCTGCATCCTCAGGCCTACATTTAATAGCAACGTCTGAGGGAGTTAGGAACGGACCCGCACAGGATTTGTAGACATTGCCCCTACTTTTCACATAAAAGCTACTGCGCCGTGGTTTAGTATGGTATGATTCAAGTGATGAACGTAAGCCCACCTGTCCGGAGTGATAGGGGATATCGTTTCGGATTGTTCAGTCTCCGGCGGACTATGACGATTAAAGATCAGAAAAACCATACAAGAATCAATGAATAAATGAATGCCAGCCTCGATGATGGCTTCCTCTCCATTGTGTAATTGTACGCTAATGCTATTCAGAACAGATTTCAAAAACGCGAAGTGCTTCGGGGATCTGAAGAAGTGTACAGGAAATTGGAATGGCTTAAGCTTTGCGGTTCAAATTTTTGGGTTTCACAAAGATGAATGTACAGCCCCAGCAGAACTGACATAAGGACGCAAGGTGTGCAGCTGTGCTAAAGGCGCCTGTATCCTTTTCTTATGGTTAGCTCTCGTGGAGGTGTCCTGGGTCCCTATTGGCTAAATGGCTGGGAGAAGTTCTGATGAGCGCTGTAAATAAGAAACTGTATCTTGAAGGTGTGCGCTTTATCGCTCGGATTTGATTTAGAAGAGATGTCAGATGTGATATCTGTACATTAAAGTAACCGTCCATGCCATGATTGGAAGAAGTGCGATCATGGCTAAGTTCTTCCTCGTAATACTCTTGGTGCGCATTAACTTCATGTAGATTTATTACCGGTGATAGACGTGTCTCGTAGAACAACTAGTAAACGCCCGTTGATTGACATGTTGACGAGTTTCAACCATTCCTTTAGTAGTAAACACGAGTTTGCCAGTGACTTGCTGAATAATATGCACACTAATGCCTCATGGAACATGTACAGCAATAATATGCACACCACTGCCTCATGGAACATGTACAACAACCTTCGTAGAATATGTGCGCCAAGTTAGCCCTCGCGGAGAACATGCACTCCAAGATCGAGAGCGCTTTGATGGCCGGGAGATGCTAAAGGTCCAGTCACACAACAGGGATGACACGGGACTGAAGAACGATGACAACAGTGCGCATCGCGGATGGGGTGGCGACGATTTCCCCTCTCATTTTGCCAATAGTCATCGCGCTCAGTTTCTCGGGTGGGTAGACATGCAGATAGGTATGCAAAATTTAGAATCATGAGTGCAGAACGCCTGCGATCATGAGTCATTCATCGCGGATCAGTTACACTTACAGGGTCTCCTGCCTTCGAGTGCCGAGGACCCGCACATATACTGCTTCAGGCGCGATGAAATAGCCTGCGCTGAAGTAGACGGGCAATGTTGTACGGCACAAAGGCGCCGGGATGTCGAGAGGAGGTGGCTGAGCTGGATTGCATGTGGTTTGGGAGTGGAGGAAGAGAGAGGAGAGAGGGAAAGAACCCACAACAAACATATTCCTAAGGCGGAACCTACATACTCCACGTATTCGACTTATTATAGCGCTAAGTTTCTTAACTGCAATCTTTCAACATATGCGCAGAAGAATGAAGATGAAGACGAGGCACATATGCACTCATTTACGTAGAATTCATGATAACAACTCTTACAATTGAAGATGGCCTACACGATATCCAGCTGTCGCGGTGTCTGAGACCAAATAATGCAAGGAGATCTACAGAAGGGAAAGATGGGCTTAGCGAGATACATAGTTCACATATACCAAATTTCAGCTCGATGCTTGGCAACTCACTAAAAGTATGAGCGTCTGCTCGTCTTGGTGAAAACCATGCAACATTGTATACTTCGGCGGATATCTACAGTTCTGGCACATTATAGTAATCGTCTGAAAGCAGAAGGAAGCTGTTTGTGCTTGAGTTCATGCAATGTAGATAGCTTCCGGGGCAGTATTTTCCAATGATGCTGCGGGGCTGGGGCCAGGGAGAAGATCAGGTATCTAGCTAAAAACACGGCATGTAGGAGCCCAAGAACGCGGATGGTGAGTCCAGAAGAAGAGGCTTATGCTGGGTGGAAGAAGCTAGTGAAGACAGACCGTTTCTGCTGCAACTCCGCTGACTGTGATAGTCATCGTTAGTAATCAACCGATCGCTGCCGGCCGCTTGCACCTTTTCATCCTCCCTTGCCAGGCGCCATCCCGAAGACCTCTCTCCGTTGTCCGATTACTTTGCACCATCTCCCTATTCATCGTCGGCACCGCTGATTTTGCTTATTTTGTTCTCTTCACGCTCGAACGTACCACGCTCACAACGCCCCGCCTTCGTCAAGCGTCGCTCGCTCATACATCTGCAACATTAAATAATCCTCCTCTCCACACCAGGATGCGAGATAACTCTTGATGACGGGTGGAATTCGCTGAAATCAGAGCAGCTTTGTGCGCTGGAGAATTGAGATAGGCCGTGATACCTTGTTCACGTTGGGTCTCAAGCCTCGCGATTGTCACTGTCCTCCGAGTCCCGCTCGACAATAGCATGTAAGTCTCGCTTGCTATCTTCTTCCTCCCCTCCCCTTCCTTCTTGCCGAGGCTCTAGTAGGAGGGCCCGACGTTAGAACCTTCTGCACGTCTTGACGCCTCTGGCAAGTTACGTGCGCCCGACCCAGGACCCTCCGAAATTCCCTAACTTTGCATTTTGTTCTCTGCTGCTACATCTACTAAGATTAAGCAATTCTGACATGCTTGTCTTTCTGTTTTCCAGGTTGGGTGCTACTCGGGCCTGCTCGCGTGTTCACTAGATAGGACGATGGCGATAGCAGTAGCAGCTATTTGATTCTTGCGCTCGCGCTTATGGCATAGCACATCCTCACATCCCCGCACTTGATGCTGGCTGAGGATGTGCCTGCCTTTACCCATGGCCAATGCGGAGGAAGCTGCGCCGTGTTCCTCTCATCAAACCTCCCAAGTCACCACGCGACCCGCTCCATGGGCATCCACACCCTTCTCATCCCTGCGACGAGACCGCTTTCACAGGAATGCGCGTGAGGATATGAAGTTCCTGAGTTTCGAGTCGAATATTCCGTACGGTATATATTCCTCTCACTTCGCTGTGGCTCGACGAACACTCTTCCTTCCACAGACCTCGCGCCGCCAGAAGGCGATATGAAGATGTCATTTCCACAGATCTCTTCATTCTCCACTGCCGCTCGCTGGGCGCGAACATCGCCTCGTCGAGTGCAACATCGAAGTCACTGGGCCATGTCAACAGTTTCGCTGCCGTCAGGGTGTGTTGAGCGTCACGCATGCCAAAGTCCATCACCGGGGCCCAGTGGAGTACATGTGGAGGCAAACAAATCCTCAATGTCGCTCTTGTTTTGGCCGTCCGATCCCGACACTCAGTTCTGTCGCTAGCCGTTGTTACTGTAAGGGTCCCAGCTTGAAGCACCTGGTCGGAGGTCTGCTCGGTATCAACCTTCCAGCCTCAACTCTGCCCCGTGATATGTTGCTGTTCCCCGTGCCCTTTCTATGCGAAGCAGCTTTCGCCGAGGGAAAGCAGGAATCTAGACTCGGGTGTAGGATACTTCGAGATGCGCATGCAGGAGGATGTGCCGACTCAGAGTAAACTGGCTCCTTCTGTGCTATGTCGATACCTGCTGACTTACTACGTCCTTTCCTAGTCACTGTGTTACCGGTAAATCTCATAGCAATGGCACTATAGCACAACCAGACGATATGACACGCACGAGGGCAGGACAAGTAAGAGTGCCAACATGAACGTGGATGCGACGCCGTGGATGGTCTGGTGCAGTGATGAGGGCTTTCGTGGCTTGGTGGGCCGGTGCCTCTGCCTCCTTCCCTGTCCCGTTCTCGCTCTCGTCCACTGCCAAGCCTGCGCCCATTTCGAGTCTCGGCCTCCGCCTACCAGCTCACTGGTAGCTCCTCAACTGTGGCCTCTCGTGCAATAACGGAGCACCCTTTCATCTTCGCCCCCAAGCTCCAGCTGCCGCAAGCCCACCCTAGTCCGTCCTATTTGGATAAACAATTTGGTGCTCTTTGAGGGTCCGGAGCCTCGTGCAGTGAATCCTGCCAGGCAAATTCATTCGTTCTCCCTTACTTTCGCCGGCTGATACGCTCCGTCCTCCTCACCGAGGCTGCATCCCCCCGTCTATGCCTACTTCAACATAGGTATCCATCCATCCGGAAACAGGACGTCACAATAACGTCACCCCCATCCCTTACAGCAAGCACAGCGCGACCCATCGGCTCCGACTGGAAGGGATCACCGGCAAGCGCTCACAGCGACGATGAACAGGCGGAAGATGAATGAAGGACGCGACGATCCTTATTAACCCATTCGCTCCCCGGTTTTGCGACTCCAACGCTTTCGCTACCCTCGATGTAGAAGCACCTTGCTGCACCCGAGTCCGCTCTCCTCGACGCCTCTGCAGCATATCGAAGCATCTACTTGCGCTTATCCACGTAGTGTATACGCACGAGCTCTAGAAGCTCAAGGCAAAGATAAATGTCACTCGACATCCTGGCCTCCTTCCTTGCTTTCAATCGTTTATTCGCGCGCCTTCCCTACGTTCGCTTCTTTTCCTGGTAGGTGGGTGATTTTGTCTTCTTGGCGGGTAGTTTATCATATATTAAATAGCCTTTGATGTAGTAGTTACGCTGAAAAATAAATTTGTATGGTTTTCATTCCAAGCTCTACGTTAATTGCCTTGGGGTTTCTCTTTCTTCGTCTACGCCTCGAGGAAGGCTACACTGCCATTTGTATCCTCATTTGTACATATTTTGGTACGTGTCTATGTCGCGTGATCATCACCGTCACAAAGTTCTGAACTTCACCATTGTCAAGTCACTATAGACTTTCAGAACTTCTACATATTTTGAAAGAACCATATTTCGATGGCTTCTATTTATCTATCCCTTTGACAAGCACTTTCGTTACTTTGTTTTCCTGCTGTGATCAACGTACATTTCCGTCGTAAATGACTGGCAGCGCTCGAGATCCATGTCTACACTGTTGCTTCTGCTTCCGCCCTCGAAGATTACAATCCGGTGGCCGGTGTCCCGTAAATTCTCAATTCTTCCTTTGAACATATGGATTTGCGCCAAGTCCAGCTGGCTCGGTTTATCAGTGGGGAATATGTTCAAGCAATTTAATGACGACGTTAGACTGACTGACACGATTGAATCTGTAACAAGCATTTGAAACTTAGACCATTCAGAACAAGACCAACCGAACACGAGTTTAAGTAAATACAAAACAATTGGGTGAAATGGAAGCTTTAAGCATTTTAAAAGTTTTAAGAAAGCTGTCGAAAACTAGCATGGAAGATCTTTGAACAAGAATGCAGCCAATCGAGCCTGTCACGGATTATTCAGGTAAATTGTGACCCCATTTAGAGACGTTACAGATAATTTATTGAAGATTTCTTTCCATATCCTGAATCCTGCAACCATTTAATCAAGCGAACAATTATAGAATGATAAAGACTACTAACCACAAGGAAAGATAATGACTGAGCGGTCCAGGGCTTCCTGAATAGCAAGATGGAGGCCGCATGTTTGCTACGTATATCCGCTGGACAAGATATTGAAGGTATACAATTGCTCAAGTATTTGCATTTTTCACCCACCTCTGAGGCCAAACGCGTTGCAGAAATAAGCTCCTAGTTTCTAGAAACCCTCACATTATGCATCTGCTGCTGCTGCTTTGTTTCTTTGAGCTTTATGGTCTGAGAAAGGTCTCTCAAATCGCTTTGTGAATTCGTGACAACAGTCTGAGGGGTTTGGTTCTCTGATCCGCCTTTGAAATCGGAGGATTCTTGTCTTCTCCAATTTGATACTTTGCCAGCTTGCATCTGCCGCTATCATTTGTGAACAAATGTGTTTGTTTCGTTGGCATGCACGGATCTACACATTGAGCAAATCGATACCCGCCGTTTCCAATAAGGTATGGATATCGCAGGAAGATCTCAGTTCACTCCTATCTGCTTCTGATTCTGGCTCGTTGTTTCTTCAAAATTGGGTGCTTTATTTGCCTTTCCCTGGGACATCGATCAACTTATCTCCCTCTGGTGTCTAGTATGTACAAGACTCGCTCACAGTAGACATCCAATCCGAGTCTCCATTTCTCTCGCTAGGCTTCTCGGTGTCATCTGGCAGGCTTCTACTTCGATTTTCGTTCCCTGAAAATTTCGTGGTCCGTAAACGAATCCTGGGAACGGTACCATACCAGAGAGATATTTACAGCTAATTGTTAATTGACAAACCCACTTCACCAAAAAATAGCCCAGGATTTTTGTTTTTAGTGGTACCTGTACAAATAGATCCAACCCAAATCAGGCAGATTGTCCGGGGCATGTGATCACAATAACACTGGCTTTGCTCCTGCGTATGTTCTTTCTTTCTTCTCTTTTGTTGCTTCAAAATATTTGAGACTACATTACATTGTATATAAGCACAATTTTAATGTTGATATTTTGCATTAGGCTCTTCGTCACTGAAGGTAATCGCAATATGTGGTCTCCTGCTTGCAATGGTTTCCGTACTACACACCCCAATGTTCGTGAAAGTGCCAAGACATGATTGTCAGTTCTTTTGAAAATCCCTGTTGCTTTCTGGATCTTGAGAGAGGTCATCGATGCAGACACTTCTATAAGCTACCAGGTGAGATATGTCGACAGTTTCCTACAGTCATGGTTTAAGATAAGGGTGAGGGCTCCGTTGTTCAAATTCCAAACGATGTTCAGATTTGGCTTCGGAATTCTCAAGAGTATAATCACGTGCCCTGGACGATCCGCTTGATTTGGGTTAGATCTATTTGTACAGGCACCACTATAAACAAAAATCCTGGGCTATTTTTTGGCGAAGTGGGTCCTATCGATTACAGTGCTTTGCATTGCCGTTTGCACAACGACACTCCTGAAAGTTGTTTGCATGTATTAACCTGGGAGTCCAGCATGTCAGCCAGTTGACGTGCTTGCGTTTGTTCCTGCGTTCAGTATGCACTTCCAAGGCTGAAAAAAAGTTTTCCAGGTCGATTTTGCATCTTGGTTGTTTCAAGCACTCATTTTGTGCTTCTCCAGGTTGAAAGTAGTGGAAGACGACGTTTTCTGCCGCTCAGTATGTGCCAGGCACCGTCAAAGACAATACATGGACAAACACGTTTCCTCCACATTCGAGTGCAAACGGCAATGCAAAGCACTGTAACAATTAGCTGTAATCAACACAGGACGATGATTAAGCGAGATGATGGGAGACGATGTATAATAATTTCTTCAGGTAAAAACTGCAGAATGATATTTCCACCCTTAGATGTTCAATGTGGATGTAAAAATGAGCTAGAAATAGCTGCTTGATGAACAACTCTTAATCGCCATCGTTGAGGTCGTCAAGCACTTGAGCATCCGAGAGTACTATGCCCGGAGATAACTCTACGGCCATCAGCGTTCATTACAAATCCCCTGCTTTTCTCGCAGGTGTCGTGCTTGACGCTCCAACCCCTGGCTTCCCACGGGCGGATCACTTACCCCCCACACAAACACGTCCTAGACTACCAGGGCAGGGCTCTCATGTTTGTGGGCTGCTATCATTATATAATGATAGCAGCTGCCAATAAGATCGCTCAAATGGCTGCTGCTATCATTACGTAATGATAGCAG